>VDFB02323562.1:37051-84966 GCA_007258455.2 Sequoia sempervirens
TCATATACCTCTTGATCAACAAGACTTTCATTATCATCGTTGACGTAATTAGGGTTTCCCTTGACTACTATTGATGGAGGATAAGGATTCATGATGGTGAAAGGATAAAGAGGATGGATAAAATATTTTGGATGGAAATGGACTAAAGCTCAAATCGGGATTTAGGGCAAGCTCAGATCGGGATTGGATTAAAGCTCAGATTAGGATGATTGGATGATGATTGGATTGGATTATCAAAGGATGATTATGACACCGAATCTACTTTGAGATGGAAGTAGATTGATTGGGTCGAAGGTGATTGGATAAGGACGCGATTGGATTGGATTGGATTGGATTGGATTGATTGATTGATTGATAAGATTGACTGATGGATCAGATAGGATGATGAGAGGGGCTGAAAAACCCCGTTCGGAGATTATCCTAGGTGACTTAGGATGTTGATTGATTGGATTAAAGGATACATGTATGATTGGGGCACCAAATCCACTTTGAGATTGAAAATGGATTGATTGGGCCAACGATGATTAAATTAGGATGGATGACAATCCTAAGAGGATGTTAATGATGATGATTAGATCAGACACTTCGGTCAATTTGGATAATAACCCGAGACGAAGTTTAGGGGATTTGGATGGGGAAAACAATGATTTGATTGGAGAAATGGATGATAGAAATGGATGAACAAATACTCAAAATGAGCAAATGGTTGATCGGGACGAGTAAACGAATGATTAGAATGATAGAACGAGGGTTTAGAATGATGAAAGGAGGTGTGAAATGGATGAATGTTTACTCGGAATGAGTAAACAAATGATCAGAACGACAGAATGAGAGTTCAAAATGAGGAAAGGAGGGGTGAAATGGATGAATGTTTACTCAGAACGAGTAAACGAATGATCAAAATGACTGAACGAGAGTTCATAATGGGGAAAGGAGGTGTGATATGGATGAATGTTTACTTGGAACGAGTAAACGATTGATCGGAACGACTGAACGAGAGTTCATAATGGGGAAAGGAGGTGTGAAATGGATGAATGTTTACTCGGAATGAGTAAACGAATGATCAGAATGATAGAACGAGAGTTCAGAATGATGAAAGGATGTGTTAAATGGATGAATGTTTACTCGGAACGAGTAAACGGATGATCGGAATGATAGAACGAGAGTTCAGAATGATGAAAGGATGTGTTAAATGGATGAATGTTTACCCAAAACAAGTAAACAGATGAGCCGGAAAATGACGCATGAGAGTTTAGAAACTACGAAAAGGATGTGTTGACGATGAACGCTTACTTGAACGAAAGCCGGATGATTGGAATGATAGAACGAGAGTTCAGAATGATGAAAGGATGTGTTAAATGGATGAGAGTTTACTCAGAACGAGTAAATGGATGATCGAAATGATAGAATGAGAGTTTAGAATGATGAACGAATGTGTTAAATGGATGAGAGTTTACTCGAAACGAGTAAACGGATGAGCGAAATGACATAATGAGAGTTCAAAATGATGAACGGATGTGTTAAATGGATGAGAGTTTACTCAGAACGAGTAAACGGATGAGCAAAAAGATAGAACGAGAGTTCGGAATGATGAAAGGATGTGTTGAATGGATGAATGTTTACTAGGAACGAGTAAACGGAGAGAATGGTAGGGTATACCCCCCTCGAGGAGGCAGATGGTGAAGAAAAAGGTGCCACAACCAACTTCTCAAAAGTATGAAATGGTATATATCATCGGAAAGAGCACGAAAAAATGAGAAGAACTGCCTTTGAACGGAGTCAATCAGATAAACAATGTGGAAATGGCGGCCCCGGGAAGAAAGAGCAGAAGGTTAGGTCCGCCACCGTGAGGTCAAGTCCACCACCGGGAGGTCAGGTCCGCCACCAGAGGGGTCAAGTTCGCCACCGGGAGGTCAGGTCCGCCACCGAAGAAAAAGTTGCTCAAAAGTATGAAGTGTTATATGTCGTTGGAAAGAGCACAAAAAACCGAGAAGAACTATTTTTGAACGGAGTCAATCAGATAAATGGTGTGGAAATGGCGAGGCATATACGGTTTCCTATCAGGGCAAATCCACCACAGCATGAGGTCAGGTCCGCCACAACATGTGGTCAGGTCCACCACAACATGAGGTCAGGTCCACCACCGGAGAAAAAGTTTCTCAAAAGTATGAAGTGTTATATGTCGTTGGAAAGAGCATGAAAAATCAAGAAGATTGGTGCTTGAACGGAGGAAAATGGGTTTACGGTGTGCACATGGTGGGGCATATACAGTTGCCTATCAGGGCAAATCCGCCATAGCATGAGGTCAAGTCCGCCACAGCATAAGGTCAGGTCCGCCAAAGGATGGGGTCAGGTTCGCCAAAGGATAAGTTTAAGCTTGATTTTTTGATGGATGAGTAAGGCAAAGGACCCAAAATATAGCAAACATTGATAAAAAGATTTGGCTAAACTAAAAATGACTGGTTTTGCACGAGAAAGACAATTCAGACGCACAACCCTAAGATTTAGTAGAAATGGGTATGGCTAACAAAGTCTTCTACTCTAGGATGAACATGGTTGCTAAGGAGTCCTCGATATACACCCGGTACGTGAGGCCCAAACCGTGAACACCAACCCGTTACAAGCGTGAGTCGGGAACCTTAGCGAGATACTAAAGGCTCTGACCAACTCTTCACGTCATCCCGACGCTTCGCCAATTACAACGTGGTTGGATTGAGGTACAAGCTTTCGCTCTCCCCCCTTTATATACCCCACGGTACGTGGTTGGAATCGTCCCTTGGGGTGATGAAATCCCCAAGCAGGTCCCACTAAGAAAATGAAAATAGGGTGACTCAAAGGACTCGGAAAGCTATGATTTCTCATCACCTAGGATCGCCAAATGGCGCAAGGGGATTGGATACGTCAAATAGCCTTCCACAAGCACGCCAAACAAGGTTTGTTGACCCCTCTAATTAAACTATGTGCCTAATTTACCAAAGGAAAATTGGTAAAAACTTGAAATTTCACCTTCGGGAGGTCAGTTCTGCCACCGGAGGTCAGGTCTACCACCGGAGGGTCAGGTCCACCACCGGAGGGTCAGGTCTGCCACCTGAAGGTCAAGTCCACCACCGGAAGGTCAGGTCCGCCACCGGAAGGTCAGGTCCGCCACCGGAAGGTCAAGTCCGCCACCGGAGGGTCAGGTCCGCCACCGGAAGATCAAGTCCGCCACCAAAAGGTTAGGTCCACCACCGGAGAGGTCAAGTCCACCACTCTGTAACCTGAACCTGCAAAACTGCCAAAAACAACAAATGTGAAAGAGAAAGACCCATTTGTAGGTCCCACCGGGCATGCCAGAAATGTGATAGGGGGAATATAGTCATTAAAAAGATGAGCAACAAACTAAAGAGAGTGCAAATAACAACTAAACAACACCCTACACTTCAAGATTGGGCAAAATATGAACTCAACAACATAAAAATGGAACCTTTTACCTTGTGGAGTTGTTCTTTTTTTGGCCTTTCGATCTTTGATGTGTATGCTCCTTGGATGGAAAGATATGCAAACTAGATGATGATGTGAGGATGGATGGAAATGAATGAAAGCATGAAAATGGATAAGTGTAGATTGAGAAATAAAATTGCAAGAGTTTGGCTAGCAAAATGATCTCCCCCAAATAAGAGAAAAGAGGGGGTATTTATAGAGATTTTAGAAATCTCTAGGGAAATGGATGGCCAAGATCGAGCCACCAATGATCAAGATGCAGGGCTAAGGTGAGTTGATAACTCACAAGCCCTCACATCTTGACATGTGGCATGTGATATAGCTCTAAAAGGTGAAGTGGACATGAGGTGGAAGGATGGTACATGACATGGATGGAGGTACAAAGTACCTTAGGATTGGACAAGATCTTCTCATAAAGAAGGTGCTTGTCCCTATGTGGGTGAGAGGACATGTGAGGAATTAAAAATTCCTCAAATATCCTCATGGGGAGAGGGGAAAGAATAAAGAATAAAGAGAGGACATGTGGGAAGAAATGAAGGAATTAAAGATTCCTTTTGAGTGCATTGGGGGATTAAAAGTGAATTAAAAATTCACATGGGGAAGTGGAGTGCCTTGTCCAAAAGGGGAAGGCCTTTAATAAGGTTGACCAAGGACACATGTCATAAAGGACATGGGGAAGAGAAAAGGAATTTAATATTCCTTGAAAGATGAGAGTGGAATTAAAAATTCTTCAAAGGACTTTGGGAAGACAAAAGAAATTTAATATTCCTTGGGGGATGGGAAGAGTTGACTAAAGGGGGTGATTAGACAAGTTGATGAGGGGTTAGAGGAAGGTTAGGTGGCTAAGAAAGATTAGAGGCCAATTTGCAAAAGTTGGAGGATGTGACACCTCCTAATCAAGGATTACACATGTGCACATCCTAATGATGAGATTAGAAGAAGGATTAAGATTAGATAATAAAAAATGGAGGATGTGACATGTGAGAAATTAAATAAATGTGATATTTATTTAATTCATTTGATGAAAGAGGAAGGTATTTAATTATTTAACTAGATACCTTAGGGATTAGAAGAACTTTAGGGGGATTAATTAAATAATAGTGATATTACTTAATTAATGCGGATAAAGGGATGTTTAGATGAAAGAGGATAAATTTGGATAAATTAAGTGTCCAAATTTAGATGTCTACAGGTTCCATTTGCATTTCTAGGTCATTTAGTTTATGTTTGCATATCATAATGTGTTTTCCAACACTTTGTATTTCTTAGGTTTTACATTAATAATCATCTTTATTTTTCAGTTTATTGCACTTATGATATTAAATTTAGACACATTTCATCCCTCATTACATTAATATTGAGTGTAGACATTAGCATTTTGGCCCATCTCTCTCCTTTTAGGTGAAAAACTCTAGAGTTAAAGAGCATTAGGGTGCCAAAATCATTGTTTACACAAACCTATTTCTAGCCTCTTGATAATTAATTTATCCAATAGCTGAAATTCATTCTTTGTTGGATCTTTGTCATCCTCTTCACTTTAATAAGTTCTTGATTGGAGCTACAAAAAATATCTACTATTATGAAATGCGGTTTTGTTTTTATTTTCTCCCTTGAACTCGTTGAAGATTTTGTCAAACCTCCTGGAACAAAGTCAAGGCCTTCACTCAGGTAAATAAATTATACAACTCTTCTCTTTATTATTGGAAAATCCCATAAGAAAACTACAAGACATGAAAGATGTGTTATTGGGCTTGCAGGACATGATAGCTGGCAGAACAAAGAGATCTTCTACACTTGTGGAATGGGCACTAGCAGAGCTTCTTAAAAACCCTAATAATCTTGCAAAGGTGAATGAATAAATGGATAGAATAGTGGGGAAATAAATATGGGTGCAAGAGAAAGACATTGGTGAGCTGGAATACCTGCAAGGGATAGTGAAAGAGTCGTGATCTTCTGTCTATAATCTTCTCTTCTGCAAGTGTTATGCAAGTTAGTGTTTTGAAATCCACTTATAGACAAGTTAGGTGGTGATGAGAGGCTAGTTAATGCAACCGACTGAATGGCTACAGTTCAGAGAATTTATTGCATTTACTACAAATAAATGCACCAAAACTAGGAGTAGTGAACATGATCGAGTAAAGTAATATTGTGGATTTTGGCATTCATATCGTAGAATTTGGCATTCATACGCATTAACTGCATCGTAGAAGTTGGTAAATCTACCAAAAAGTTTATGCTACAACTGTCAAAAAACCTAGGAAAATGGTTTGACAAGAGCATGAGACAAGTTTTGGCCAAAAGTTCATACAATATATAGCCTGTCGGCTAATAATAGAATTACTTAAGTGTTAAATGTTAATAATTTACATAAACAATTGAAATAGTCAACTATATTAAAAAATAAATCAAACCCTTGAGGTAGGGCAACACTATACACTGCTCCTTATTAAACAGAAGTTACTACAAACCATATATCAATATAAGATCCAAACACATACAATACTCTTACAATCCCTCACATGAATCTCTTGCTTATATTATATAGCACTCAACTACAAGAACATTACCACTTATCCACACATGTGGGGTAAATATTTATTCTAATTAGCTAGTAGGATGACTTGCAAAGTATATGCACCCCAATCATTTATTTAATACACCATAATACCATATCGCTAGGCACATTACATTTCATCCCTCTTAAGCATATTTTCTTCTCAAAACATTAGAAGAATCTAAAAAATAAAAAAAATTATAAATAAACACAAATATGACATCATGCTCAATCATCAACCATTCATGTATAATCTTCTCAATGTGGTGGGTTGTGTTTGATGGTACCTAGATTTTGTCCTTGATGCATATATTATGGTTGCATTCCTTTCTATAATATTTCCTCATTTTCTTATTTGAGTGGCCATTGATTTTGTGATGCTACTAATATATGCAATTGTTCCTTTGGTTCCATGTATATCCATAATGATTGGCCCTCTTACTCCAAGTAGTACCATTCCTCCACGATAGTTGTCATTCACAATTATGCAAATGTCTATATATTGAAACCTTTGCTAATTGGATTATTTTTTACTCTTCACCATTTTTTGTCACTTGTTTATTGGCTCATGAAGGGAAATAGTCTTTGCCTCCTTTTATTTTATTATTTTTTTGTATTCTTTTCTTTTAATTCTTCTATGTATTCTTCACTAGATTATTAATATTGCTATACCTTAATTTTTCTTTGATATCCATTATGTGTAATATTTTATAATGTGAATCTTTTATTTAGCATGTTAAATTCTAGGATTTTTGGATAGCTTTTGCTTCTATCAAGAACCTAATGACTTGATTTTTAGCATGTTCTCATCTTCAAACTTTGATCTCCTTGTTTCCCTAAATAAGATATTTGAGTATTTTGGTTTTCCCTTGAGTATTTGACTTTCTCTTGGGTTAATCTTGATTGTGTCATAAAGAAATGCTTCTCTAACACACTTGAGTAGGGTTTTATCATTTGTTTTGCATTTTATAGCTCGTTACAACTTAGACACACTTAAGGTTCAAAGCACACACTTTATCAACCAACACATCAACTATTCGTGGAGGTAGAAATACCAAAATAGGGGTTTGACAGTCAAAATCCTATATAGCCACCCCCTTCATTCTCTTTGTGATGATTTTGTAGGTTCAAATATGAAAACGACAAGTTCTAAGACATAAAAAGGTAGTGTAGATTTTTGGGTTACAAATTAGGGTTATAAAGATCATAAATCTTACTTCTCATTCAAGGGCACCCTTTCCCTTGACCTCTCAAATTAGGCTCAAATTTTCAATATATCATTTGGTCAATTTCCAATTTCATGTGTGAATGCTTTATGTTTTCAAATTAGATTTTTATAGTAAATAAGGTCAATAAATTTATATTAATTTAATCAATTTTCTTGATAGCAAAATAACTAAGCCTAGGGAAGATTCGCTCTCCTTCTAGGTTGTTAGCCAATCTTAACACCCTCGTTGGTTTGAGTTCTAATGTTAGGGAAAAGAAATATTGATTTGGGTTAATCTACTAGTAGATCTGGGATCTCTTTGTTTACACTACATTTTGGTGAACCCAACACATTCTCCACTTGTGAAATATTTTGATTTTTATTATATGTCCTTAGATCTGAGTTGTTATTCAAAATTTAAAATTTGAATTTCTTTATATTCGTAAAAAGGGTGTTTACATTGAAAAAGAGATAGAAATAGTGTTATTTCTGTCTTTTTTAAGAATTTGAAATCTTGTCTCATTTAAATTTTTGTAATACATTAGATCTATTATTTAAATTGGTTTTTTTTGAATTAGTGCATGATTTGAATATAATAGAATTTTTTATTAATTGGAAACCTTAATTCATTACATTAGGTGGACTTTCATAAATAAAATTAGGAATATTACAAATATATCAATTATGTGCAGTATTAGACCTGAATTGTCACAGTCTCAAATTTGTATATACTGTGACACTTGTTAAAACTTTTAAAAATTCAAAACCTTGCACTTCTAGTCAAGGGCACCCTCGCCCTTGACTTACCCTTTTCTACTCAGTTTTTTTGGTAGTGTGACCTTTGTACCCTCTACTCATATTTAGATTTTGTTTCCAAAAAAATGTCTTATAACAAACTTAATCTATTGTATTAGATCAACCTTAAGGAACCAAAAATAATCAATTACACATTTTAATTAACATTTTATTATTAGTTTCAAAACAAATCTTGGTTATATTTTTAGTCTATTGGAGGAAGTAACTTTATTTGATCATGTCAAATCTCTTTCTACAAGACTTTCATGCATTTGATGAGCTTTTTAGTAGTGATGATTTTGATATGTTAGATGAAGCCCATGATGAATTCATCTCATCAAATTCATCCTCTAAGACTCCTAAAACTTCAATATGTCAAATATTAATAAATGTAATAGATTCAATAACACCAAAACTTATCATATATCCTCCTTTTCATAAACCTCAACAATAAAATCAACATGTTCTCATTATTGGACCTCCTTCAAGTCAACCAAAACCTCCTAGTAATATCTTAAATTTTATGAGATAATTTACTAAAAATAATCGTATACAACAAAATATACCGCAACAACCACATTATCATGCAGTTGCTCATACATACAAAACTCGAAATAACAAACAAGTAAAACAAACACCAGTCATTCCTTCAATCCCATTTCCATGACCTATTTTGCCTCTTGCATCTCATCTTCATCGATATAGTGGTAAGGAGTATGATCTTATTGAGTATCTTCATGCTACTCCAACTAAGATCTCACTTTAGGACTTAATTCAAACTTTAACTACCTACCATAGTGAAACATAGAAAAAGTTGATCCTAAGTCTTGAGTGCTTAGAACAATAGGATTCAAGGCCTTTTCCTAGGGTCTCATTGAGATGGAGATCAACAAGGTGTATAGATTAACTTTCAACCATGAAGGTGAGCCATTCAGAATTGGATATCCATCAATTTGGGGATTGGAATGGATTGGAATTGATTGACTATGATTAACCTAATGAAATTGTGTGCCCTAATATGAGAAATGCAATAATATGACAACTAATAAACTAAAATAGTCAATTGCAGACATATTTGGGAACTGTAGAGGACTGTGTAGCTACCCATAAAAGTTGGTATTGATCTAAATATAGGGACAAAGTTTCCCTATGGCATATGAGTCCTTGTACACCTTTCCTACTCTATTTTTGAGCTCCTCTAATGACAAATATGATATCTTTGTTTCTTCTTTCAAATTTATCGAAAACACTGTCAGATAATTCTATAGGTGAGTTTCCATGAGTTGACAAGGTGTAGGGTTTCAAATGCAACAATGAACATTTTTTCTTCAAGCTTCCTTTAATCCTCTTAAAACTTGAAACTTGCACATTCAAAGAGAAGGAAAATGTTGTACCATTTAGGGGCTTGCCTTAGTAAAACCCCTTGTTAGTGTTTCCACTTCCACAATGGCAATGCCAATGATAAAATGATAATTGATAGGAAGGAATGATGAAATCACAAAGTGCTGCAACTCATCACCCTTCAATGGCTTCCTTGAAGGACTGAATTCATACAAATCACCTCAAGATCTTGGATCTTTCTTGCTTGATTGCTTGAATTGCTTTGGAGACCTACAAAAGGGGTTAGCCTTCACAAAACAATGATAATATGACAAGATGAACTCACATACACTTTGACATGATGCTTGGATCTTGAATTGTTGCAATAATATTCACAAATCTACCCTTGAATGCCCTTGATTGATCTTAGGATCTTCAACTTGCTCTCCTTTCATGAATTGTTTCCTTCATCATAAATTTGCCTTCTTATTTCTCAAAATGAGAGGAAAGCATGCTTTTATATGCATTTTAAGTAATCCTTTTGGGTAGGGGCTGACATAGGGTCATTTTCAAATCATAAAATCCCACCAATTAAAATTTTAAATATTCAAAATTTTGCCTCAAGGACAGTGACGCCATTTACTATCGTGAAGTGTCCCAAAATAGCGAATGAGTCCTAGACCTAATTTTTAGCTTGAATTTATAGGGATAATAGGGGATTAAATATATTTTATTAATCTAGTCATGAAATTTGTAAATCATTATTGTAATTAAAGTTATGGACAAAATAGGGTGTCAAGGGTGACAATTTTTGACACTACACATAGTATGATCCAAAAGGCTTTGTAGAAGATTGTTGTACCACCTATCAAACTGAATGATGTAGTAGCCTTGCTAAATGGTATGAATACACAAAACCTAGATATCATATTCCATCAAAGTGAATTATGTTGATGGGTGTTTTTGCACCTTCTCAACACAAAGCAAGCACAAGTGCAATGTCTCTCTTGAAAGGTAATTTCTACAACAAAGTTTTAGAAATCACCCCAAGGTCTCTCAGGTGTCAGGTCATGACTAAGCTTGGAATATTTCAATTGGTTGATGTGATTTGTTGGTAGTCACAAAGGGAATTTATGGTTATTAAGCGAGGAGGGAATTGGGTCTACAAGAGGGAGTTTTTGTAAATTTTGGAAATGAAGGATAGTTGCTGCAAGTTTAGGACAATAGACTAAAACTCCATATTTTCCATGAGATTTAGCTTTGTGGTGATGCTAGAACTTTGTCTAAACTTTAGTTTTCAAAGAAAGGTCAAAAGAGCGAAAGGGTTACGAGTTTCCTAGATCTGCAACTAATGTTGAACAGTAACAATGGAGGATGCTACAATGGAAAAACTTCCTAAAACTAAGTTCCACTTAACCAAGGACAACCTATCATCTCATGAAACTATTGCAATCTTCTAAGGTCTATAGATTTTCAAACCATTCATTCACCATTAAAGTATGAATAATAGCTGAACTTAATTGCAGCAATGTAAATGATGCTCAAAATAACTTTACACAAGAGTTTATCAACAATACACAACAAAAAGTATGAGCTAGGAAGACATCAAGCACCATAGCATTCTTCACCATTAAAGTGCAACATGAACTAACAACTAAAAACAATTTAAAACTAAAATATCACAACTAAAATCTAATATTGGGAGAATGAATCATACACACATGAGAAGAAAACACAAGAAACCATCAAACAATCCTTTTCTCATTAATTTTTTGCATCATGCCTTTACACAACAACTCATCTCTCTCTTTGAAAATGAGAGGATGCCCCTATTTATAGTTTTCCAAAAGCAAAATGAATGGACAAGATTCATTTGCATTGTGTGGCTCAAATTCATTTTACATTAGGGTTTCACCTACCCCCAACTATGACAATATAAAATATACTTTTGTCTTTTCCCTATTTTGTCATTTAGCCTATTTTGTCATCTAGCTGCCTTTACATTGTATTTGTTTTTTCCTATAGTGATTGCCAACCTTTATAGCTATTTTGACAAGTATTCATCATCTATGATGGGTTTTCTAGCCAATTTCTGAGCATTCGCATACTCTATGAACTTTCCAAACACAACTATGAGTTTCTTTTCCTCAGAGAGCTTAGATTTGAGGATCTGGAAGGACATCCTCTTGACTCTTTCTATGATTTCTTTTTTATTCTCAATAAAATTCAAGGCGGCCTCAACAATCTATTTTGTCTAGACAAAAGCCCTGGCAACAAAGTCCATAAAATCTGGTGATAGTGTGTCACCAGCTCCTTGCTCCATTTTCTAGTGGAAAAAAGGCTCAATTCTCTCTGGATCCAGTTCTAGGGCAGGTACTTCATAATTAGACATCAACTTTAAATACTCTGTGTTATCCGCCTGGTGCTCATAAATCCATTCATGATATAGTTCTAGGTCATGCAAGACCTTCCAGAACTTCCTTTTTGTAATCGAAGTTCATCAACCAAGTCTCCACTAGCCAATGATCTTCTTTTGGCATTTTTGGCTCCTTTTCCTAGATTCTTCGAGAAAGCTTAAGGATGCTTTCTAGCTTAGGGTAGGTGATCTTGTACGTCTTTGAGAATTCCTTATAGGTGTTCATCATGCCTTATATATCTTTTCCTAACCTCTAGTACCTATTATACATCACGACTGCATGGTCGATCCCTTGGTCGCCACTAGATATCACCTTATTGAACCAATCAGCCATAAACTTGGTCCAATTCTTCCTTTTCTCCATTTTATTGATATCCACTTTTGAGAGTAAGGAGGGTGACGTTGATGATTCCAATGGAGTCTCCTCTTCCATAGATGTCCACTGTTGAATGTAGGCAGTTAGATTTTCCACTTGTGCTTTTAGCTCTTCCTTGGTAGATTGATTTTTGTTCATCTGTTGAATTATAGTGGACACCAACTCCTGAAATTCATCTATATTTTACTCTCGAGTTGTCGGGCCTAGGTTAATGATGGATATGTTGTAGTCCTGGCCTTGAATGGCACTCACATCTTTGTCCGTCACAAGAGTAGCAATTTTTAGTGTCTGAGATCTGGAGGCATCAACCATGATTTGCAATCAGATTTTGGGCTTTTTCTCCTTGCGAGTCCTTATTTGAGATTTGGCTAAGATAGCCTCTAGTTTGGCTTTGGGATCACGGACCACATGATCCTTTTTCTTCACTTGTTGCTCCAGCAACTCAGGGACCTCCATTTGACTTTCTGGTGATTCAAGGTCACCTTCCTCTTTTTCCTATTCTTTTTGAGGCTTATCCTCCTCTTCACTGGGAACTTTTCCATCATCCTTTTCTTCATCATTTGAGCCTTCTTCTGCATATATTTTTCTTTGTCTAGCTCAGTAGAGGCTATGTTCTCCTCAGTGATGTCTTGCTGTTGTAGGGGAGTCCCTTTATCCTCTTCATGCTCAACCTCAACATTCTTCTTAGGCTCGACATCCTTTTATTTAATGTTCTCTTCCTCTTTCTTGTCTTGCTCTTTTTCAGGAGGCACTTCCTCCTCTGGAAATGTTTCTTCTTGTCTCAGGCCCTCACCTTGGCTAGTTCATGTAGGCTCATCTAGTATCTCCACATCTATATCAATATATATTTTCTCCTCTCTAGAGTGATGTTCCTCAAGGTTGGCCTCTTCACTTACATTTTGTGCTCTTGAGGTAGTTCCTCATCTAGCTCCTGGTCTGATTTTTCCACCTCGTACGGATCATCTAATTTGTCATGGCCCTCATCCCTAGAGCCTTGTGCTTCTTCGTCAGAGACCACCTTATCGATGTTTACGTTTAGTCCACCATTTGGATGCTCAAAGTAGTCATCCCTATTAGAATCCTTAGGCTCATCGACAATGTCTTTTAAAGCCTCCCCGGGTTGCTTTACGTTAAGTCGCTTCATTTATTTAGAAATCAACATTGTTGCCTCCATCTTCGGTGGATCAGTTGGTGGTGGAGGAAGTGGTAATGCAACAAGTTAGGCCATGAATTCCTGGACCTTGGGGTCAAGCATCATCCCATAAATCTCAAAGGGCACATTATGCATAAAGGTCGCAAAGGCGTGCGACAGAGTGGGTGTTGCCATAGGGGTGGTCATTAGGGAAGGAGGCAATGTGGATAGGGTAGGAAGGGGAGGCAGGGGTGAACAAGTTGATAGTAGGGAAGTAGTTGAGGAAGAAGAGTCCAACACTACTATCGGAGTAGTCGGTGAGGTGGAGGTGAGGTGAACAGAGATGTCCACGGTGGGTGGAGATGAGACGAGCAAGGGTTGGGTTAGAGGCGGTGGAGTGGTAGCAGTAGCAACAATGGAAATGGGAGCAAAGGTGGTCGATGGTGGTGAGCGAGGATGCTCAGATTCTTCTTCTTCTGGTTGGGGCTCCTCCTCTTGAATAGTGGGCATTTTTAGCACAAACATACCCGTTCTTCCCTTATTTGGTGGAGGTGGCCCTTCTGTTTCCTTCCTTGTATAAACTTTGTGCTTAGGCTTACGCTTGGGCACCTCTTTCAACTTTTTAGATCTTGTAATAGGTGGGGATTTTGGAGCTTTGCTAGAGGATCCCACAGTAGCACCGCTATCAGTCTCACTTTCCATTTCATCCTTGAGCTCCCCATATGTAAGCTCAGATCCCTACTCCTTCAATTGAGCAATCTGTTCATCTAGCCACAATTTTGTTTTGTGCTCTATAGGATGAGTGAAAACATCCAGATCGGTGAACTCTTCTTTAGTCAAATCTATCACTAGCAAAGGCACATTCATCAAGGCACCATATCCTTCGTCGATCATGTTGTCATCATCAACAACTTGGTTTGTCACTTGAAAAAAATTGATATATTTCACAAATGCAACAATCATTCTCGTATAGCGGTGCATCCGCACCTCCTTGTCATCATCACAATTCACCCAAAACTCTTCAATGTGCTGGAAGTGGGTGTATTCTCTCCCAACTCATTTCTTCAACTTACCTCGAGGATCTAATCCTCCTTTGTTTGTATGAAGGTTGAAATTATACTCCTCCAACTCCTTTTCTAAGTATTTTGTGCAGGGAGCAGCTGTGCAAGCATACATTCCTTGTCCAAGGGTGAGGGGATATGGGACCCCAGCTCTGTGTTTGTTGCTCAACAAGGTGTGGGTAGTTTAAACTGTTGAGTTACCTCCAACATGATGATCCTATCATTGGGGTAGCACGGTAATCTGTAGGGCCTTCTGGATAATCCCTCAGCTCTGATGTATGTGAACTTGGGGAATTGGATGAACAGATATCCAAAACCCTTCACAAATGATTTCATGCTATGCAACACTCTTCTTTCAAAATCTCCCCCCAGGAGTCTTGTCATATGCCCAATGAAGGCAGCATTTACTCTTCTATACTCCTTGAAGTTTTAATATTGCAATTGAGGCTAACAATCATATACCTTCAATTGTCCCTTTTTGGTTCCCAGTTCTAAGCGTAGAACAATCCTTTATATGGGAGCTTGGCTGCCAAGTGGTAGACTAGGTATGAAGTCATGTAGAAGTGAGAGGTATTCTTTACCTCCATGAATTGCTCGCGTATGTTGTCACTAATCATCTTTTCCCAATGGAACCGAGTCTTGCCTCCAAAGATCTCTTCCATGAAATAGAATATCCAGTTCTCAAAGAATATAGTTGTGGGAAAACCCATTACTCTACTTAAGAGTGTGACCAAATCATGGTGCTCCTCAAAGAAGTCACTCATGTATAGTGTTTAGGGAACTTTGGCAACACTTGCTCTCTTTTCCTTCAACCAATTCTGGTTGATTGTGCGTTTACACCCGATGGGATCTAGTTGCCATACCTAGTTGAAAAATTCTTTGTCAACCTCTTCCATCTCATCGAAGATTGGGATGCCAAAGGTCCTGTCGATTGACTTGGCAGATAAATCCGAAAATACTCTCTCATCATGATCAATTGTCTTTCTATTGGAGTGATAGCACTCCCGATAGGCCATTACCAATTTTGGAGCAATAAGTGTTGGGGGGGAACCAACTGCCTTGGCCAAGCCACTTTGCTTGATTTTCAAGGCCCTATCTATTCAAGGGTTGAGCATGACCCTCTGCTTGAATTCATCAATACTGACATGTCTGAGGTCATTGTTAGAGACTTTCTCCCAAGTGAAGGTGATCTTTGAGGTGTGCTCCACCCCATGAAACTCATACTTAATTTGCTCCTTCTCTTCTTTTCCTCTGGGAGTGCAAGCGGGCTTCTTTCCCTTGTCTGTCTTCTGTGTAGGCTTCTTTGATGATCCCTCGGCAGGTTCAATAAATCCTACACACACGAAGTACAGTAAGTGTTTTCACATATAAAGGAGGAAAACACCAATGAAACCCCTGCAAATCCAAGGTTAGATCCATTCATACATCCTTAAAAGATCATGAAATTCATTATTGTTCACATTTTGGAGTTCATTTGGATCATTTATGCTAATGCGGGCTCAGGGGTGCGGGTTTCCCCTAGGCAGAAGCCGTTAGGATGAAAGCAGTGAGAAAACAACTCTAGGGCCATGGAGACCTGTAGGCAGCCACCCGTAGCAGAAATTTTGCATGGCCTGTTTGAAGGGAAAATCTCCTAAGGAATGATTGAGTATGTGCAGAAATAAGTTAGGGGGGTACTTGGAACCGTTAAATTAGGCCTTGATGCTTTTACAGGTTTGGTGTACGCAAGTTCCGTGAGGTGGAAAGATGCTAAGGATCAACCATTAAATAGCGACATCCAGTAGGTGACAACCTACATACATATGTCTGCATTGCAAAATCCGCGGACACTTCGAACATCGAGGATTAATCCTTAGAGTTTCATCAACCTTGGGAGTGTGGGAGTAAACGGCCAGGCCGCCGCCAAGTGTTTGTCGTTAAGGAATGACCATGAGGGGACGATGGTCCGCAGTCGATAGTCTACATAGGCGAGCCCACAAACAACACCCAGAATCAAGTTTTTCATGTTAGCATACTTTTAATTTTTCAAAAGGGAAAACCATCCTGCAAGGTCCACAGTGCGAGGGGACACAGGCGCTCAGAAGTAAGATAGTAGCAATAGGCAGGCAGACCTTCGACAACTTCTGCCCGCATGAGTTTTTCTGCATACGATTTTTGACTTAGCGCTTTTATCAAAAGGGGGGCTAAATGAAAATGGAGATCTAGGTAATGCAGGGTTCATAATGCGGGATGACAAGGTGACTTCGCTGTTAGACAATGGTAGCAGGATGGCGGCCAGCCATAGGCAAAGACCTACAAGGACTTTAGACAACAAATTTTTCAAGCACACTGGGTTTGGTTCATTCGACAAAAATGATGAAGGAAAATCTTGCGCTACAGGAAGGCGTTAAGGTTTGGCCGCTAATGTAGCAGCAATGGGATGGGGGCCACCCACAAGTGGAATCCCACATGGGAATTCCTGCATAGGATTGACGAATTAGTCAGTTTTCCAAGATTTTTTTCAAATTTATTAGGCACGGCAGGGGTGATGATGTGGGCCGCAAGGGTTTAACTTTCGTATGAAGAATGACAAAGGCAGAACGAGATTCTGCATAGGCACGAGAACTTGATTTAGGCCAACGCTAAGGATTTTTGAATGTTGGGGAAAATTGCCTACACAGGGTCATAGATTGCAAAGGCTTGGATGAAGTGCAACAGTGAAGTAAGGTTTAATTTTCAAAGATTTTAACATTTACAAACCCTATTTTTGCAAAGAAAACATTTCTTGAAAGTTTAATCATGGATTTACCTAGAAATGGCACAAAAATCCTAAGTAAATTTGGCTTAAATTCGCTAGAGGCTTTGCGCCGGCAAGAACTCTTCCTTCTCCATTGAAATTTCAAAAGCAAAGGGTGAAAATGACAGCTAGGGTGCCCCTTTTTATAGGAAAAACATCATTAATGACGTCCATTAAATTCTAGTACGATGGGTAAGTGGGTTGGTGGGGTGTGGAAACTTGCACCCCATTGGACATTAGGCAAAGACCCAAGCGGTGAAACCAAGTGTGGGGCCTGTGGTGTGGGTAGGAGTTTGGGGTTAGTCGCTTCTTAGCGATGAAGCAACAATGACGACCCATGGAGGGAGACCCGCAAATGCGGGTCCACAAGGGTTGGTGGACACCGGGGCAAAAATCTAAAGGAAACCCACACCTACACCTCCACAAAAGCAAAAGACTCAACAGATTTTGGATAGGTGAATTTGGTCAATGAGGATTTGGTGTCTTTATTGAATATAACCAACTTAAGCTCAAAAGTAGGGGGATGCAAAATGAGGCAAGGGAAAAAATGACCTGACGAAGGTGAAAAAGGAAAGAAGGGGGGTCCCCGATCTAAACGGGGCGTGTGTGCTATAGGCACAACAAATGTCGACTTTGCTAGGAGAACACTCCCAGGCGTTCTAAGGGTAAGGATTAATCCAAAACCCAGAATCTTTGGTTTCGCAAACTAGAAGCCAATTTCCTCAAACAAACTAAAGACTTAAAGGAGGACAACATCCTTGGTTGAATCGAGTAATGAAATATCTCAGAAGTGGGTGCAGTGAGTTCATTCCCCTCCCTTAGAGACCATACAGGGTAGCAATCAATCAACCAAAGAAAGCTACATAGGTTGTCTAACCCCAAAAGTAACCTAGACATTGCTTTGTTGTCAGTCAGGAGTCCATAGCCCCAACGAAGTTGTTGTGACCCCATGAACATTGCTCTATTTCTAGTCGGACGTCCATAGCCCCGATAGAGTTGCTCACACACCCACAAAATTGCTTGTTTTCAATATTTTCTTTTATCTTCTCTTTTCTGTTCATATTTATTTTGGCATTCTTTTGCTTAACTGCATAAGCTTTGAAGCTCATTGTGGGTTTGGAAATCGTAATGGTCACTAGAGCAGACTTAAGATTTTTTCACTTGTCGAAGCCTCATAATGACTGTCATATAGCTCATCGAGAGTACTTAAGATGTATTTCATGTGTAATCTGAGATAGGTGTGAAGGGATTCAAATAAGGGTTATGTCCTAGGTCAAGTTATAGTTCAAGTGAGGAAACCCACCTCACGACAACGTACAAAATCTCATGATAACTGATGAAGACTTATCCAAGGAAAAAATGGGAATGAGTAGCAAATTGGGCCCTCTACCAAGCCAAACACAACCACCCCATTAAGATCAGAAAACACCCTCAGCAAAAACAAAAGTCGGGAAAGTGAGTGAAAGTGAAGCAAAAGCAAAGTAGCAAAGCAAAAGACCTACTCTAACTATATACAACTATATACAAAGGGATGAGCTTGGAAAGCTCAAGCAAGAAAATAATGCTTGAGGTACTGCCCGTTGATAGGTAATGGGACAACCTCTCTAGTGAGGGTCTTCAGATGAAAGGAATTATCTCCTAGAATCTCATAAATCTGAAAGGGGCCAAGCTAGAGCTTGTCGAATTTGTCATGTCCCCCTTTCTTCTCATGGGCCTTGTCCCAATAGAGGACTAAATCTGCAATCCTAAAGGCCTTTATTTTAGCTTGATGATCGAACCATCTCTTGAATACGCCTTGGTGTTTGGCAAAAATTTCTATTGCTCAATCGCGAACTTCCTCTAAATGGATGAATTTAGCCAGGCGAGCTTCTTGGCGTTCACCCTCCTCATAGTATGTGTTAACGAATTAGAGTGTGGGGATCTTGAGGTGGACTGGGAAAACAGGATCTAGGCCATTGATGAGGAAAAATTGGGAATTTCCTATGGCAACTTTCTGACGAGTGCAATTTTCCCAGAGAGCAAAACACAACTGGGTGTGCCAATCTTTTGGGTTTCGGTCAAGCAGTTTATGTATGATAGTCAGCAAATTTTGTTCGTGGATTCAACTAGGCCATTCCCTTTGGGATTGTTGTCACCTAGAAATGCACCCTATGCAAAGTTATGAGAACTAAGCTTTCTGGTGATACATGGGATCATTTCAAGGCTGTGGGTCACCTAAAACTAAAATGAACCTCTAGAGAAGGCGGACTTCCTTTGGGTATCACCTAAGCTAACGATCTTGTAAAGGTAAAGGGAGAAGGATGCGTACAAAAATGAAACTAAACTGAATTATTCCTGTGGTGATACACCGAGTTTGATGAGAAATCATGAAATGAAAGCAAGATACAAACACATTGAGAAAACTTAACTGTGATTAATTTATTTACTCACATAACCCTTTCAGTCTTATGCATCATTCTTGATAGGTTTGATCTACATACATATCTTAAGGAGGAAGGAACAAACTTCACAACTTTGGGGTATGAATACAGATTAAAAGAAACACTGTTAAAGAAAAATTGCACAAGCTAACATACAGAAATGAGAGTAGTATAAGAATTAATACTTGCTTTCCTGGTGAACTCTGTTTTTCATTCCAGATTTAAGTTGAGTTACAAAATATACATTTTTTGAGAAAGGATTCACAAAAATCACTAACTCTTTAGAGTGTATTATTCGAACTATCTACAAAAAGGCAAAAAAAATGCCTTATATATCTGACTATGTCGGCCCCCTTAGGGCTTACAAAATATCAGTCTAAGAAAAATCTATCCTAAGATCTTTTATTGAATTAAATGTTGCACCCCTGCCTATCCCTACTGTGTGTGTCGGTGAAAAACTACTGCCTGGAGAAACCCCTTAGATCTTTTGAAGCTACCGGGTGTATTTACTTCTGGTCCCTGTGTCCACCTATTGAATCCCCCTGTTGAGCGCCTTGAATGCTCTTAAGTCCAGAATAGATACACGTTGGTTCTCATTTTGTTGATTCTCTTGGCACTGGTCAAGCTGCCAATGATTCACCCGTAGCTCTCCTTGATTGGTTGGGCACACTACACACAGACTCCCCTCTGGTCAAAAGCTCGTTTAGTCCAAATCACATCTCGACAAGACACTGGAAATGTCTCATCATTGCGATCATGTCCCTCTGAAGCTATCGACACGACGTGGAAACATCGATGAGAGTCTTTATTGAGCAACAACTTATGTCGAGCTCCATTTGTCGGCGAGACCTCGCCGATTCGGGGGGACCTTTCTCTGATCTAGAATGCTATACTGAAGGCCATTCTCATTCATGAGACTTATCGGGTCACTGAGACCTCTTTTCCTTCTAGCCCCTCGCTTTTGCCGAGCTCTTTGTTTTGGGGAGACCTTTTGTAATTGCCGAGACATCTCAGCGAGATCCCTTAGTCGTACCGAGGGCCTTCTTTCTTTTTGTGTCAGGGAGACCTTTTGTCCTTGATAAGACCTCATGACGAAGGGACCAACCTCTATCGAGAGCCTATCCCTTTGTCAGGGAGACTTTCACCGAGCTCATTGCTGCCACCAAAGCACATCTGGGTCGTCAAGACCTCTTGGCGAGCTCAAATTTCCACGCCGAAGACTTCAACATAAGGCACTATTGGCGAGACATGTTAGTTTCGTTGGGACTTCTCACCGAGTGCTAGGACTTCCCTGAAGGAATGCAGTCGATGTGACCTTTTGATGTTGATAAGACTTCTTACCGACAGTCTTTCTTCTGGCGAGAGCTTCCCCGATGGCTTTTAAACTGGCTACATTCAGCGAGACATCAACTCTTCACTGGGATTTCTCACCGAGCCACTTTGTTATCCCGAAGCCCGTGGTCGCCATGAGTCTCGCCAACTAACAATTGAATGGCCTATCAGCCAAAGATCTTGACGTGACAAGAGGTCATACCAAACCCTTCTTGTCATAGCAATAGGCTCTGCAGCTTCGTTTGGCAGGACAAAAGCTAGGTCACAATGACCTGTTTAAAATGGAAAGTATCAAGCATCCAGTCAGCCAGACAGTGAAAATGTCATGCCAACCTGGCTCTAATGGAGGCTGAGCCTGTACCTACTGAGGCATAATTCAAACAGAGCAGGACCCTTACTGAAATCCTTGTGAAATGTCATCAGATGCATGAAATAACCCTCAATGGAGATATCCCATTTGGCCTTTATGAACATTTGCATATAGATGCCTTGCTTGATTGAGTCTGAGGGTGATAATTAGGTAACATTTTTGGCAACCTTTGCTGGATGTTTGCCTGCTAAACATGAAGACCAGTAGTCTAGGCCTATCCATTGGGCATGGAGTTGTTAGAAGGCTCATAAAACAAACAAAATATCAGTCTTGCACATGGCCTCAACTCCCTGAGATCCAAGGGTCATAACAGGTTGCCAAAAAAAAAAAACAAGGGAAAGCGAAAGAGAAAAACTATGCCATCACAACACCCAGGAAATAGAAAATAACTAACTTGAAGCACAGAAGCACTTATTGAAAACATAACCCTAAACTAATATGTACAATAGAGGAAATCCATCAGACTTGAAAACAGGGTTTAAGGTGTATCCCATTGACTGGGATAGGAAGTACTTCCCCATATGTTGTAGCCAGTTGATAAGCATTGTGCTCCTTATAGTCTCTAATAAGGAATGGGCTTGTCCACAAGTTGTCAAACTTGGTGTGATGGCCTAGCCTACTTTTTAGAACGTCCCATTTGAGCACGAGGTCTCCCACCTTAAAACCTTTTTTTGTAGCCCTTTTGTCAAATATTTTCTTTGTTTGGAGCTGATGATACTCCAAATCTTTCATTGCTCTATCCCTTGACTCTTCGAGCTCCATGAGCTCCGCATACCTTACAAACATAGGGTCATGTTCCTCAAGCATCTCCAACTGGTGAACAATGTCTAGAGCTAGAAGCTCCACAGATAGGGGCAATCTTGCCTCTTTGCCATAGACCAACATATATGGTGAATTGCCAATAGACCTCTTAGGGGTCACTCTATCTACCCAAAGTGCATTTTTTAAACTGATGTGCCAGGTCCTTTGATTATCCTCTATGGTTATTTTAATGATCCTGATGAGATTCTTATTTGTGCTTTCAGCTAAACCATTACCTTGAGGGTAATAATTTGAGGATGTATTCAAATGAATGCCATATTTAACAGCCCAATCAGTTACTCTTAGACCCATGAATGCAAGAGCATTATCAGATATGATGGAGTCAGGAACTCCAAATTTGGTGACTATATACTCATAGAAGCTCAAAACTGAAGACTCTTTTACTTCTTTGAAAGCTATTGCTTTTGTCCACCTTGTGAAATAGTCTGTAGATGTGAGCACCCACTTGTGACCAGTACTAGAAGGTGGATTTATTGGTCTAATGAAATCAATGCCCCATCTCATGAAGGGCTGCTCCACTTGAATTGGATGTAGAGGCATGGTAGGCAGTTTTTTCTTTCCTGAAAATAGAGTGCATTTGATACACTTTCTTGATCAGGAATATGCATCTTTGAACAAGCTGGGCTAGTAGTAACCAACTCTCATGATTTTCCAGGCAGTAGTTCTGGGAGCAAAGTGACCTCCTGCAGCTCCATCATGAAACTCATGAAGTACTTTTTCAGTTTGATCACTATGAATGCATCTTAATAGGACACCATTCAGATCTTTTTTGAAAAGAACATTGCCCATCAGAATATATGGTATGGATTGTAGTCTGAAGTATCTCCTTTTGGCTCTGTTCAAACTTGGCGGACACTCGCCAGTTTGTAAAAATTGGGTCATATCTTGAACCCAATTAGTTATCCCCACAGGTACATTGTCTCGAGCATCCTGAATCTCTTTCGTATTAGCAAGGACCACATCCTTTTCTAGTTCACTTTTGCTGCTTGACCCAGTAGCAAGTTGTTCATAGAGACTTCTGCCTCTAACCAATTTGGTGATCTTAATATCTACATCGTACTCCTTGACCTTAGTGATCCACCTTGCTCTTTTTTCATTCAGATCTTTATTCAATAAGAATTCCTTCACACTTGGGTCTGCCACCATGACATGAATTTTATTATGAGAGATCAAAGGCTTGAATTTCTTCAGGCTTTTGATCACAACAAGAATATGCCTCTCTACAAAGGAGTATTTTTGTTCATAATCAAACAAACCTTGACTGAAAAGGGCTATTGGTTGTTCTAAATTCTCTTCATTTTTTTGAACCAATATTGTAGAAATGTTACTTGTGCTACCATAAGCATACAGATAAAAATCTTTAGAAAAATTGGGATTTACCACTGTAGGAGCTGCTGCTAAGGCCTCGACCTTTTCAAAACTATTCTTGGCATCTTTTGTTCAACTGAAAACTGTATTCTTCTTTAATATAGCTATCAAAGGTTGTAACAGGTTTGCAATGTCTAGGATGAACCTTCTCAGAAAGTTGATTTGGCCCAGAAAGCTCTATAGACCCTTCTTGTGATTAGGTAGTGGCAACTCAAGTATGGCTTTGACTCTCTCAGGATCAATAGTAATTCCTTGCTTTGACACTATATGTCCTAATAATTTCCCTTCATGAACAACAAAGATACTCTTCTTTGGATTGAGAAAGATACCAAACTCTCTTTATTTTTCAAAAACTTGCCTAAGATGTGACACATGTTCATCAACATTCTTAGAATATACTGTAATGTCATCTAGGTAAATCAATATAATCTTGTTGATCAAACTTTGAAATGCCATGTCCATGGCCCTCTGAAACGTGGCACGAGCATTGGACAAACCAAAAGGCATCCTTTTGTATGCCATGGTGCCCCATTTAGTTGTGAAAGCAGTTTTGAACTGATCTTCCTCTTTAAACAGCACCTGATTATACCCTGAAAACCATCTAATAAGGAAAATCTTTTAGAACCAGCAACCTCTTGCAAGATTCTTTCCATGGAGGGCAACAGGTAGTGGTCTTTCAAAGATGCTTGGTTAAGATCCCTAAAGTCTACACAAAGTCTTATTTTGCCACTTTTCTTCCTAACCGGTACAAGGTTAGAAACCCATGAAGTGTGTTTGATAGGAAAGACAACACCCCCTCGACTAGTTTAGTCAACTCTTTAATCATTAGGGGCTCAAGTTTAGGATTCAAGGGCCTTTGTTTTTGTCTTACCGACTTGGCATTAGGTTCCAACTCAATTGTATGCTGAGCGATATGGGGATCAAACCCTTTCAAATCTGAGTATTCCCAAGCGAATACATCATAGAATTATTGACATAAAGCAACAAAAGATTGTCTATCTTCATGTGAACAAATTTTTCCTATCTTAAGGAGTTTACCTTTGAAAATATTTAGCTCTTCATAATGTTCTTGTTTGATTTGCAAGCTAGCTTTACCCCCTTTAAGTTGATCATCAATACTGAAAATTGACTCTAAGGTAACAAGACCTTTGGGTAACTTATTTGTCCTCAGTTGTATGACTTCATCACTATACTGTTGCTTGAGTTTGGCTTGATTCATCATAGAGAACTGATCTTCTTCTTGCAGGAAGGAAAGGATCTGTTCATCACTGTCAAAGACTTGCCAGTGAATGTTGTTATCAGGAATTGATGGCCTGACTACAACCTTCACATACCATTGTACTTTCTCTTTTCTAATATCTCCTAGAATATCAAACTGTGCTTCAATGGCTGCAAGCCTATCAGCATGCTTGTTCTAATTTCTTGGAATAGACACTAAGTTAAAGGCATCAAAAACTTTGAGCATGTCCCACACTCTGTTTCTATAAGACTTTAATGTGTCATTTTTAGCAACATTCAGGCCCCTTACTTGATTAACAATTAATTCGTTGTCCCCATAAACTTTCAAGCTGGTTATTCCTCTCTTGCTTGCCCACTCTAGACCTTGAACAAGGCCCTCATATTTAGCAGTGTTGTTGGAGCATGCAAAAATAAAACGGAATGCAGAGTAATACCTATCACCTTGTGGAGAAATCAACATTGCACCTCCTCTTGATCCATTCTTACTTCTGGAACCATCGAAGAACATCTCCCAAAGTCCACTTAGTGGTTGCAACAACTGATCTACATCTTTCTCCAGGTTTGGAATCTCTGTGTCAGGCTCAGGAATGACATAGTTGCCCATACCAACATCTTGAATGAGGTCCTTAGGACTGTCCAATACATTTTCAACTGCCCATTCATGCAGTAGCATGCCAGGAACAACTTCTGATTAGAGTTCTTAAGCAGTAGCTAATTCATTGTCAGAAAGAATGACACAATTTGTGTCTGTAGCAGTAGGAACAACATTAAAGGGACTTGGGTTATATGGCTCAATGTGATCCTTAGCCAATCTTTCAGATTTAATGGTAACCTTGGTTCCATATCTTGTTCTAAATAGCATATGTGACCAATCAGCTGATACGTAACCACCTATTTTGGCTGCAAAGTCTCTAGATAAACACAAGGAAAAGAAAGGTGGGAGGTCTATGACACATATGTCTTGAGGAACTAAAAAATTTGGACAAGCATGGAGGGTGAGATTTAAATCCTTGATAATACCCAAAGTATTAACCGAAGTACCATCCAATTGGATCACTCCCTTCTCTAAAGGTTGGTATTTTAGTCCAAGTTTTTCAGCAATCTGTTTTCGCATCACGGAGCTGCTAGCTCCACTATCTACCATACAGTTATGAACTAACTTATCACCAATAATCACTGACACATAGAGAGGGGGTATGTGCAGGATCATGGTATGCCAAAAAGTGGCAATATTTGTAGGGTATGTGGCTGATGACTTTTTTTTCACCCAAAATTAATGAAACGAAAAGGGTTTTTAGAGGAGATTCTCATCTTTCCAAAAATATAAATTATGATTTAATTTGAATTTAATAAATAATTATTATTCATTTTCTATTAGAATTACGACTAAAGTCCTAATCGATAGGCTGATTGAAAAACATCTATAAATTTCAAACGGTATCATATTTTTTGAATCCAGAACATGCGTCACATTCTACGCTTTACATACTATAGGATTAAAAAAAGAAAAATTAAATTTCATGAATTTTTGACCAAGTTAAGGTGGTCACATGAGTTTTTATATTTTCTAAAAGTTGTAATAAAAAATTCATAATTAATTATTTACTTGGAAAAAAATTACAAAAAAATATGCAGCACATCCGACATGAGTCCTCTACTTATATATATAAAATCTTACAAAAAAATATTATCATTTTATTATGGTTAGGGTGGTTAGACACCTACTTCTTATTTTTTCCCTGAAATTTAAGTACCTGCATTGAAATTTCAAATTTTTCCAAATAGATTTTATTTATTTTTAAATAAACCTAGTATTTTAGAAACTACATTCAATTTTCTACAAATTCTATTCTTACATATTTTTGAAATAATATAGATAACTTATTCAAATATTTACGTCAAGTTGCCTAACACTGATTTTTCTGAATTTTTTGCCACTTAAGGGCCTATTTGGCATACCATGATCCTGCACATGCCCGAGGAGGTGGTTTAACTCCTTTTTCAGTCTCTATGCAAGGTTGCTAATCATTTCCCAGGGAATTATTTGTTAACACAACTCTAACTTGACCTATTGGGGGCTCAGATTCATCAGACATTTTCAAACTTGATAGGGCTGACTGTAACATATCCTTTTGACCTGGGATGGATAATGAGTCCCACATGGACATTGTAACATTCATTTTTCTCATACTATCAAGGATATTATAAGGTACAACTGGATTTACTTTAGGATGTACCTTTATACCAGTATGATTAGCTTGCAGGTGTGACTGCTCCTTGTCCAGGAGTTGCTGATTTCTTTGCCAAATAGGAGCCACTCGAGGTGTAGATGGTTTTGTAGTCACTGCCTTTCCTTTGTCAGCCGCTTGAACAAGTTCAAAAGCTCTCTTCTTTGCCCTGGTGTTAGTTGCAATTGGAGAACTATCTTCGTTCAACCCACAAAATTCTTGACCTTGCCAGTTAAGTAGGGTAGTATCATTGCTAAATTGGTCTTGGTGTTGTGGGGATGCATCATTGCTTGCACCCTGCTGCAAAATTGAAGCATTCTATACCATAAGTGCCTGGTTGATCAGTCTGTTCGAGCAAGTGGCCTGATTATGATGTTGATTACAAGAGTAACACCACTCATAGTTTGCTGCTAAGTTGTTTTGGATAGGAACTAGCTCCTTGGTCGCACTAACAGGGGCTGGAGCATAGGCCTGAAAAGGCCTTGTGTTCACACTCTGTCTTGGGCCTTGATAATTACCCTGATACTATTGTCTATTCCCTTGGAATTGCTGCTGCTGACCTTGAAAAGGCTGACTTGAGGCCTAATTCTACTGTTGATAAGGCCTAGAATAGGTTAGTTGCTTTTCCAAGTTTACCAACTTGTTACCAAAAGTCTGTAAGACTTTTGATCTCTTGTAACTCTTGTGATGAGCTTGAAGCAATATTTTCTTGTTTATCAATGGTTGGAACAGCAGTTGGTAGCATTGGTACAACTGGTAGAGGTGTGAAAGGAGGTATTTGCAAAGGAATGTTTGCATGAGTTTCTAGAAATATTGGCATTGGTGGCCTGGGAGCAAGCTTACGAGCTTGTATTAAGCTGTTTTAAGCTCTGATAGCTATTTCAAAGGCATCTAGTAAAGACACTCCTCCCATTGACTGTATCATGACAGCTATATCGCTATTCAGAGCCCTCAAAAATTATAAAAATGCATATTCTGGAGGTGGCCTCACTGTTGTAGGGATTCTATCATAGGTTCTCTGAAATCTGAAGTTAAAGTCATTCATCTGTTCTTGTGGAGCCCTCTTAATTGTAGTCAATTGTTCCAATAGAGATAAGTTGTTAGATCTGTCTTGAAATATCTTATGCAACTCGTCTCCAAATTCATCCCATGTTGCAATTGAACTGACTGGTAGGCTCCTATACCATTGCACAAATCTTCCTTTTAGTGAAACAGCTAGTAATATTACTGCAACATCCTCTTGGGTTATGTGATGGACTCCACATAACGAATCCACATCTCTCATATGTTCAATGGGAGTAGTTTGATCCTCCCCTGTGAAAGTTGGCATACTTTTCAAGGTTGCCATTGGGATGTCATTGTGTTGTGCCAAATTTAAGGGGCTACCTCTATTGAAAGTGACAAAGGGTTGATTCCTTGGAGCAACCATTGGAGGTAGTTGAATTGGATTTACTTGTATAGCAAAATGAGATCCCACTGATGGAGGAGTAGACTGAGTTCTTCTAGAATAGATAACTGTTGTTCCTCTTTTTTCTATTGCTCTGCCTTTTCTTCTTGGTGGTGACAGCTGCAAATATTCAAAGGGACCTGAGCTACCTCTTGTCTAAAATTTTCTCATAAACTATAGAAGGCGTTGATTTTTGGAGTTCTTTCCTCTTTATGGAGTCGCCAAGTATGCCAAAGGACTTCTATAAAGTCTAGAATTCACTGGTTGCATACCAAACCAATAGTTCAATCTAATTTTTGTCCCACTGGGCGTGCCAGAAATTGTTGTCACCTAGTAATGCACCCTATGCGAAGTTATGAGAACTAAGCTTTCTGGTGAAACATGGGATCATTTCAAGGCTGTGGGTCACCTAAAACTGAAATGAACCTCCAGAGAAGGCCGGCTTCCTTTGGGTATCACCTAAGCTAATGATCTTATAAAGGTAAAGGGAGAAGGATGCGTACAAAAATGAAACTAAACTGAATTATTCCTATGGTGATACACCGAGTTTGATGAGAAATTATGAAATGAAAGCAAGATACAAACACACTGAGAAAAATTAATTGTGATTGATTTACTTACTCACATAACCCTTTCAGTCTTATGCATCATTCTTGACAGGTTTGATCTACATACATATCTTAAGGAGGAAGGAACAAACTTCACAGCTTTGGGGTATGAATACAGATTAAAAGAAACACTATTAAAGAAAAATTGCACAAGCTAACATACAAAAATGAGAGTAGTATAAGAATTAATACTTGCTTTCCTAGTGAGCTCTGTTTTTCATTCCAGATTTCAGTTGAGTTACAAAATATACATTTGTTGAGAAAGGATTCACAAAAATCACTAACTCTTTAGAGTGTATTATCCGAACTATCTACAAAAAGGAAAAAAAAAATGCCTTATATATCTGACTGTGTCGGCCCCCTTAGGGCTTACAAAATATCAGTCTCAGAAAAATCTATCCTAAGATCTTTTATTGAATTAAATGTTGCACCCCTGCGTGTCCCTATTGTGTGTGTCGGTGAAAAACTACTACCTGGAGAAACCCCTTAGATCTTTTGAAGCTACCGGGTGTATTTACTTCTGGTCCTTGTGTCCACCTATTGAATCCCCCTATTGAGCGCCTTGAATGCTCTTAAGTCCAGAACAGATACACGTTGGTTCTCATTTTGTTGATTCTCTTGGCACTGGTCAAGCTGCCAACGATTCACCCGTAGCTCTCCTTGATTGGCTGGGCACACTACACACAGACTCCCCTCTGGTCAAAAGCTCGTTTAGTCAAAATCACATCTCGGTGAGACACTAGAAGTGTCTCACCGATGCAATCATGTCCCTCTGAAGCTATCGACACGACGTGGAAACATCAATGAGAGTCTTTATCGAGCTTCAAAATTCATACTGATGTTGCCTTTGTGGTTGCCAAGACAACCAATTGTCGGTGAGATGATTTACCGAAGGAAAAATGTTACCCCGAGAACCCCCTTATCATTTCGGCAAGAGCTTATTGATATCACCCCGAATGCATTTCACTCTACTGGGCTCCAGATTTCCTTTGGTGAGACCATATCAAGTTGGGAAGACTTCATAGTGAGGCTCATTGTCTTGCTCATGCTCCGCCTTTCACTGAGACTACACTGTGTTGACAAGATCTTTTCGCGATGGCTAGGAGCTCTACCAATGTCATTTATGTTAGGGAGACCTTTTGCTAGTTGGTGAGACTTTTGAGTGAAGTTTCCAACTCTTGGCGAGCTCATCTTGCTTTCGATGAGACATTGGTGTGTCGGTGAGATCCTCAACCGAGCTTCATTTCATTTTGGTGAGACCCTCGGCATCGGTGTGACCTCTTGTCAAAACCAAAATACTTCGGTGAGCTCCCAGCTGTCGGGAAGACATCTTGCCGACCTCTTTTTTCCTCCTCGGGCCCATTCTACATCGGCAAGACCTTTTGCATCGCTGAGACTTCATAGGGATCCCACCAACCTTCGCCAAAACCAACATCTATTGCCGATCCTTTGCTTTTCAACTACTATCGGCGTGACCCCTTGATGTCGCTGAGACCATATACCGAAGGCCCATCTTATGCCAAGCCTTCCTTTCCTCCTTGGCTCATTCTTTTGGCCAAACCACCTGTTTGTCACCGAGACACATGCCGAACTCCTCATTTTGCCCGAGCTCCCCTTTGTTTCGCTGAGACTTCCTTGATTGCCGAGACATCTTGTAGACTTCCCCTTGCCTCACGTGTTACACCGAAGATCTTTCCCATTCGCCAAGACTCTATTCTGTTGGCCAGACCTCACATCAACAAGTTATGTTGAGCTCCATTTGTCGGCGAGACCTCGCTGAGTCTGGGGGACCTTTCTCTGACCTGGAATGCTATACTAAAGGTGATTCTCATTGGTGAGACTTATCGGGTCACTGAAACCTCTTTTCCTTCTAGCCCCTCGCTTTTGCCGAGCTCTTTGTTTCGAGGAGACCTTTTGTAATCACTGAGACATCTCAGCGAGTTCCCTTAGTCGTACCGAGGGCCTTCTTTCTTTTTGTGTCAGGGAGACCTTTTGTCCTCGGTAAGACCTCATGGCGAAGGGACCAACCTCTACCGAGAGCCTATCCCTCTATCGGGGAGACTTTCACCGAGCTCATTGCTATCACCAAAGCACCTCCGGGTCGCCGAGACCTCTTGGGGAGCTCAAATTGCATGCCGAAGACTTCAACATAAGGCACTATCAGTGAGACATGTTAGTTTCGCTGGGACTTCTCACCGAGTGCTAGGACTTCCCCAAAGGAATGCAGACAGTGTGACCTTTTGATGTCAGTAAAACTTCTTATCGACAGTCATTCTTCTGGCGAGAGCTTCCCCGATGGATTTTAAACCGTCTGCATTCGGTGAGACATCAACTCTTCACTGGGACTTCTCATCGAGCCACTTTGTTATCCCGAAGCCCGTGGTCGCCATGAGTCTCGCCGACTAATGATTGAATGGCCTATCGGCCAAAGATCCTAACGCGATAGGAGGTCATACCGAACCCTTCCTGTCACAGCGATAGGCTCCGCAACTTCATTCGGTAGGACAGAAGCTAGGTCACAATGACCTGTTCAAAATGAAAAGTATCAAGCAGCCAGTCGGCTAGACAGTGAAGATGTCATGCCAACCTGGCTCTAATGGAGGCTGAGCCTGTAACTACTGAGGCATAATTCCAACAGAGCAGGCCCCTTACTGAACTCCTTGTTAAATGTCATTAGATGCATGAAATAACCCTCAATGGAGATATCCCATTTGGCCCTTATGAACATATGCATATAGATGCCTTTCCTGATTGAGCTTGAGGGTGATAATTAGGTAACAAGGATAATAGTTGGATGAAAACTTAAGTGTAATTTTGTAATCAAAGGCCCAACTAGCTAACTTAAGGGAAGCAAATGTAAGACCATTATCGCAAACTAAAGCAAATGGACAACCAAAGTGATTTAAAATAAAACTTTCCAAAAAACTAGTAACTACTTCAGCTATACATTGCCTACATGTTATTGCTTTAGTCCATCTAGTGCAATAAGCAGTAGTGGTCAGAATATACCTGTGGCTTGTAGAGGATGGTGGGCTTACTAGACCAATGAAGTCGAATCTCCACTGAGTAAAAGGCCTTACCTCTACAGTTGGTTGGAGTGGGACAACAACATTCCTCTCCCTGGCAGCGGTGGTTTGACAAACATGACAGGATATGACATGGTTGTGTGCATCTTTGAATACCATTTTCCAATAGTACTCCACCTGTAGAATTTGATGGGCGATCGAGGGGCCGGATCTGTGGCCAATTCTGAGCTTGTCATGAACTCCTTCAGCACCTGGGCTGCTTCTTCTTTTCCAAGGCACCTAAGATAGATTCCTTCATGATTTCTCTTGTATAGTATGGCTCCTTGCAACATGTAACTACTACTCTTCAATCTCAAAGCACATTTTTGTACTCCTTGTAGCCACGGCAGACACTTGTTGTTTAGTAGATAGTAGATGATCATGTGTCATTGTACCATTGACCCAGGTAAACATCCTCCGAGTGGTATTGTTGCAACGTAAGCTCAGGTCCTGTTTCTGCTATTGTGCGAGTGAGGGCCTGCCCTCGAACCAACTTCATGGGCTAAATCTCCATGTCATATTCTTGTAGTAGCGTGACCCATTTTTCTCTTCTTTTCCCTAACTCATTTTATATTAGTAAGGTCTGGAAAGCTGGATTTGGAACAATTGCAAACACCTTGTTTGATAGAATATCTATGGCCAAAATTTCTTAACACCTCTTACCAAAGCATATGCTTGCTTTTCAACATTATGGTAATGCAATTTCACATCTTTCAATAGACCACTCATAAATGCAATGGGGTGCTTGTTCCCTTCATCATCTTTCTCCATTAACATGCTAGCACATGAATGATCTAAGACAAAGGAGAATGTAAAATGGCCTCAAATAGTCCGGGTTGACCAGCACTAAAGCATCTGCAATGACCCTCTTAATTTCTTCAAAAGCCTAATTTTCTTCTGGTGTCCATTCTACCTTGGCATCTTTTTTAAGCATGGCGTTCAAGGGTTTGACTATTTCAACAAAGCCTGTGATGAACTTCTGGACAAAGTTGATTTTTCCAAAGAAAGACTTCATTTCCTTTTTGCTGCCAGGAGGCTAAATCTTCAATATAGCTTGTATGTGCTCCAGATGTATGGAGATCCCTTTCTCTGAGATCACATGCCCTAACAACTTTCCTTCAGTTACTCTGAAGATGCACTTCTTCAAGTTTAATGAAATACTGAATTCCCTGCATTTTTGAAAGACTTTGCACAAATCAGAGATGTGGTCTCCTCTTTTCTTTGAAAACACAGTGAGATCATCCATATATATGATGATGCATTTTCTGATGAGATCCTTAAAGGCTATGTCCATAGTGCACTGAAATGTAGCGCCCACATTAATTAAGCCAAACGACATCCTTCTGTATGCAAACATTCCCTATTTTGTGTTGAATGCAGTTTTGTGTTTGTCTTGATATTGCACCATCACCTGGTTATATCTAGAGTAGCCATCAAGAAACGACATCATTTGGGACCCATTCACAATCTATAACACCCCATCCAGTGAGGGCACTGGATAGTTATCCTTTCCAGAAGCTCTATTTAGATTCTTAAAGTCCATGCACAGTCTAATTTCCCCATTCTTCTTCCTGACCAAGACCAAATTCGCCACCCATGTAGAATGTCAGACTTGGAATATGATTCGGGTAGACAACAGCTTCTGAACTTCTTTGAAGATAATAGGCTCCAATAGTGCATTGATTGGGTGCTCACACTGTTGGAAAGGTCTCACATCTGGCTTAAGGGGAATGGTATGAGTGATAATTGACGTATCATATATTTTTAGGTCTTCATATCCCCAAGAAATTACATCATGAAAAGTGTGCAGGGCGTCAACAATTCCTTTTCTTTCCTTCGGGGTGCATACCTTGCCAATGAAAACATTTTTGACTTCTTCAGCCATACCAATATTGTGAGCATCACATTAATTGTCTATTGACTCTTTCTTGGTCTATTGATCTTGGTCCCTTATCTGGTCCAGGTCAAAGATTCTTTCTAATTGGACCATGCCTCATGGTATTGTGTTAGTCTTCAAGTTGATCACTCCCTCTATGTAAAGCTCAACCTCCTCTAGTTTTGTTTCATTAATGGTTTGATTTGAAAATACGTCTGTACTTGTGATGAATTCAAGGATGTGTTTGTCATCATTAAACACTTGGAAGTGAGTGACATTGTCGGGCACCGACGGGGTAGAGGTGAGCTCTACAGTGAACTTCTTTAGGCCAATCAAGGACAAAGGTTGGAGGGTACTTGCTGCTTGAGCTAATGCATCGACAGTATGATTCTTGCTACGTGGGATCAACTAAATATTGAATGCATCTAACCCTTCTATAAGATCACATACCCTGTGTCTATAGTTTTCTAACCTTCTATCATGACAAGAGTATAGTTTCCTAACTTGCTTCACAACTAGCTCAGAATCACCAAAGACTTGCAACCTTTTGACTTTCTTTTTCAATGCCATTAGTAATCCATGAAATAATTCTTTGTATTCTACTACATTATTTGTGTAGTAAAATTGAGGTCTATGGGAAGCAAAATACATCTTACTCGTGGGACTGATGAGCTTGAAGCCAGCTACCGCTCCTTGCTTGGATTTGGACCCATCAAAATGCAGTGTCCAGAACTTAGGGGGACCCTGAACTTTGGAACTAGCTGAGCATGCTTCCTTTCTTGGTTGTGCATCCAAACCTTCGGTATCATTAGGTGGCTATGGAGATCTAGGTTGGTCTTGATCTCGCTGTCCTTCTTGAGGGTTCTCTTTCAGAGCAACCTATCCCTTGATATTATCCACTGCACTTTGGCACAGGAAACATTCAAACTCAGAAATAATTGCATCATGCCTGACACCAATTGGGCAACATTAACTCTTTGAAGTCCATCCTGGTTCCCAAGCTGAGTTGGTCTTGACACATTTTTGCATAAACTCTTGGAAACCGTCCAACAAGCCAAGACATCTGTCATCTTGGGATTCTTTGTCATCGGATTCGACCAACAATTTTGTGCTATTCACAAGGGAAGTTAGATTGATAGTAAGATCACACAACATGAGGACTTCCTCTGCACTTTCTTCGTTATCATGGTAAGCAACGAGACAATAATTTCCCAGTTTCATTTCTGGAGACAACATCTCATTTGTATTGTTGTACTAAGTAATCATGAAATTCATCCTAGGCTCTTGATCAATGCGGATCTTATTAGCAGTCCCTTCCAAGGCAACCACAAGTGAGAATAATTGAGTGAAGCATAACCATTTAAGGCTCAGGTGAAATCCCTTCCAAGTAGAATGTCGTAGGTGTCTAGCATATCAATAACCTAAATATCTATAACTTGTTGGACTCTTGGATCCACTGCAATCTGCATGGGAATTCTATTCAATTCCCGTACTATGTTTACCTTTGTCTTGTCCAAATGAGTTACCTTATGTCAGGAGGGGGTTGGACTTATTCCTTGGGCTTTGCATACTGCCAATGGAATGACATTGGTTGAGGCTCCTAAATCTAGCAAATAGTTGTGCAAATTCTTGCCAAATATTATGATTGTTGTCAAGAAAGGAAGGGTCTCCAGTTTCCCTTGGAACAACCCTACTGAAACATCATCCTAGGCTACTTGAGCCCTATTTTTTCATTGTTCTTATCTTTGGTTTGTGATTGATTTTGGTCTTTGACTGGTCACTTGTTCACTTGCTGATTCGGGGATTGATCAGGCTTCTTTCCTAAGATTTCCCTAATCACAAGCTCACTTTGGGAGGTATCAAATGAAGCCCTCTTGGCAGGTGATTCTTGGGTTGATTTGGATGGAGCAGTCCCATTGAGCATTCTAAAAAAGGCATTCTTGACAGCCGAGACTCTAAGTAATTCATAGGCTGAAAGATTCAACTTAACCTTCTTGAATTCTTTGACTACGTATTCCCCCATTTGTTCAACCTCTACTTGAGAAGATTTTCCTTGGGAAGAACTAGTGGGTTGATCTTGAGTTTGATTTGGCTGCTTATTCCTATTGAAGTACTAAGTAGGCATGTGGGGATAAGTGGGATTGTTACTGGCATTAGGATCAAGAAAAGTATTGAAGTTGTTGGGAGGAGTGGAGGTAGTGAAAGGACCGCGAACTTGTCTATTCCTTAAGTTGTATGGGGTAGTTCTTTGATGGAACATTTGGACCTCATCCTCACATGGCTCTTCCTCATCTACGGGAACATTATCTACTTAATAAAAAAGAAAAGATAAGGAGTTGTCATTAGTTACCTCCTTTGATTCTTCGTCCTTAGGGATTGCCTCCTTCTTGGGAACATTGCTTTCACTTTGTGGGAAAGGAGCTTGGTTGACCACCAACACCGAGGAATTGTATGGATTTGAAGGAACCAAGTCTCTGTAGCCTGAGCCATCAATTGCATTCTAGACTTCCACTTGAAGATTTTTTGCAATAGTTTGGAATTCTGGGAAATACAACTCATAATGCCTATTTGTCTTGTGGATTCAACACCATCTTGACAAGGAAGCCTCAACCAAGTAGACTCTACTTGTAGACTTATTAGTACCACCCAGTTGATCAAGAGGTGTGGGAATGGCTCCGTTGTTTGGCCTAGTGTTCCAAGTTCTATTTTTCCTTTGTGAAGGCCTCATTTCAAAGTTTTGCCCTGAATTCGGTGCTCTCTCATAATTATGTCCAGAAGATGCACCTGAATCATGGTTTTCTCAATTAAGGTTGGCTTGGATACTCCTTTGAGAGGTTTGCAACTGGTTATTTTGATTTCTCAAATGTGTCACATCTATACATAGCTTCTTGAATAGTCCAGTTAGCTCATCAATCCGATCCTTCTTGACATTACTCTGTTGTGGCACTAAATTCTGAAGGAATACGGGTTGTGTCACAGGTTGGTTCTACTGGGCAGTTGGGAACTCAGAGCCTTGCAAGTATGAAGGAACTTGAGGTTGTTGAGCATAAGCTTATTGTTGTAAAGACTGCAAGTAATGAGGCACTAAAGGTCCTTGGTTCAATGGTTGCCCCGGATGTGGCACTATTGCTAGCTGAGGGACTTAATTTAGCATTGGCATTTGATGAGTCAAGGCATGAGTAAGCCCTTGGATTTGAGCTAGGTTAGCAGCTGGCCCCAAGGAGGGCAGTGGACTTGTAATATGCTACCCCAAGTCCATGCTTGTTGTAATTACTTTTGCATATGCATTCACCAACCTAGCAGGTGGCGGGTGCATCCTTTTTACCAAAGTGGACATACGATTATCTAAGGTAGCATAATACACCAATCGAGCAGGGGTATCATCAACCGCATAAGGTGGCTATAACTTCATGAAGGCTCTATGAAACTGGTCGTTAAATGAACTGATAGGCTCATTGAATTCTCTTCTGACAAACATGAACTGCTGGTAGAATTCATTGGGGTTGACAGGAAGTTTGAACTTCTATAGAAAGGTGTTCTTCATTTGATCCCAAGATGTAATGGATCTAGTGGGAAGGTGGATGTACCAATAGAAAGCCTCATCCCCCAACGAGTAAGGGAAGAGCCTACAAGCCACGTCTTCATGTTCAATTTGCATATCCTTCAATGTTGTTTGGAAGGTCTTGATGTGTTCTTCTACTGTCCTTTGCGAATCACATGGGTGAAACTTGCTCCAAAAGCCTTTTAGATTCTTGGGCATATCATGGTAATCATTGAAGAACAAAGGGGATGGGTTATTGCCCAACCAAGCCATTATGGGAGGTAGAGGCTGTGATTGTTGTGCTACAGTGACTTAGGGTTGAAGTGGGACTATAGTTGGGGCAATACCTTAGAAGAGCAATGCAAGGGATGGGACAACGCCTTGGATGTGGGAGGTGAGGGTTGAAAAGGAAATTTGGAGCGAATGTGAGGATGGAGGTGTTGTCGAGAGTGAAGGGTTGGAATGAGATGGATGGATGGAAGGAGATGGAGGAGATGGAGGTCGAGTGGATGGGGCTGAAGTTGATGCTTCCCCTTTCTTGGCTCTCTTAGCCTTGGTAGGAGTCTTTAACTCTTGAAATTCTCCCTTATCTGGTGTGGATCTAAGCACTCTATGAAACCTTTGAGGAGAGAAGGACCCAATTCGATCCAGCTTAGCATGGTTTCCCTCCCTCTAGCACTAGTTCTATTGATGGGTGTTTTTTCACCTTCTCAACACAGAGAAAGCACAAGTGCAATGTCTCTCTTGAAAGGTAATTTCTACAACTAAGTTTTAGAAATCACCCCAAGGCCTCTCAGGTGTCAAGTCATGACTAAGCTTGGAATAGTTTAATTGGTTGATGTGATTTGCTGGTAATCACAAAGGGAATTTATGGTTACTAAGCGAGGAGGGAATTGGGTCTGCAAGAGGGAGTTTTTGTAAATTTTGGAAATGAAGGACAACTGCTGCAAGTTCAAGACAACAGACTAAAACTCCATATTTTCCATCAGATTTAGATTTGTGGTTATGATAGAACTTTTTATAAACTTTATTTTTCAAAGAAAGGTCAAAAGAGCGAAAGGGTTACGAGTTTCCTAGATCTGCAACTAATGTTAAACAATACAATGGAGGATTGTACAGTGGACAAATTTCCTAGAACTAAGTTCCACTTAACCAAGGAGAACCGATAGTCTCATGAAACTAGTGCAATCTTCTAAGGTCTATAGATTTTCAAACCATGCATTCACCATTAAAGTATGAATAACAGTTGAACTTAATTGCAACAATGTAAATGATGCTCAAACTAACTTTGCACAACAATTTATCAACAATAAGCAACAAAAAGTATGAGCTAGGAAGACATCAAACACCATAGCATTCTTCACCATTAAAGTGCAACATGAACTAACAACTAAAAGCAACTTAAAACTAAAACAACACATCTAAAATCTAATATTGGGAGGATGAATCATGCACTCATGAGAAGAAGACACAAGAAACCATCAAAAAATGATTTTCTCATTAATTTTCTGCAACATGCATTTACACAACTCATCTCTCTCTTTGAAAATGAGAGGATGCCCCTATTTATAGTTTTCCAAAAGAAAAATGAATGGAAAAGATTCAGTTACATTGTGTGGCTTAGATTCATTTTACATTAGGGTTTCACCTACCCCCAAATATGACAATATAAAATATACTTTTGTCTTTTCCTTATTTGGTCATTTAGCCTATTTTGTCATCTAGCCACCTTTACACTGTAGTTGTTTTGTCCTGTAGTGACTACCAACCTTTATAACTATTTTGACAAGTATTCATCATCTATGATGGGATTTCCAACCAATTTATGAGCATTCACATACTCTATGAAGTTGTAAAACACAACTATGACTTTCTTTTCCTCAAAGAGCTTGGATTTGAGAATTTGAAAGAACATCCTCTTGACTCTTTCTATGATTTCTTTCTGATTCTCAGCAAAATTCGAGGCAGCCTCAACAATCTGTTTTATTCAGACAAAAGCCTTGGCAACAAAGTCCATAAAATCTGGTGACAGTGTGTCACTAGCTCCTTGCTCTATTTTTTGGTGGAACAAAGGCTTGATTCTCTCTGGATCTAGTTCCAGGATAGGTACTTCATAATCATTCATTAGCTTTAAATACTCTGCACTATCCACCCGGTGCTCGACAACCCATTCATGATCGAGTTCTAGGTCATGCAAGACCTACACAAAAGACACTTACTGCACTCTATGTGTATGGGATTTATGGAACCTACTGAGGGATCATCAATGAAGCCTGCATAGAAGATGGACAAGGGAAAGAAGCCTGCTCACACTTCCAGAGGAAAAGAAGAGAAGGAGCGAATGAAGTACGAGTTTCATGGGGTGGAGCACACCTCAAAGATCACCTCCGCTTGGACGACAGTCTTTGATACTGACCTCGAGCATGTCAGTATTAATGAATTCAGGCAGAGGGTCATGCTCAACCCTCGAATAGATAGGGCCTTGAAAATCAAGCAAAGTGGACTAGCCAAGGCAGTTGGTTTCCCTCCCACACTTATTGCTCCAGAATTGGTAATGGTTTGTCGTGAGTGCTATCACTCCAATAGAAATATAATTGATCATGATGGGAGAGTATTTGGCAGATTTATCTTCCAAGTCAATGGACAAGACCTTTGGCATCCCAATCTTCGATGAGATGGAAGAGGTTGAGAAAGAATTTACCAACCAGGTATGGCAACTAGATGCCATCAGGTGTAAACAGATAATCAACTAGAATTGGTTGAAGGAAAATAGAGAAAGTGCTGCCACAGTTCCCAAAACACTATACATGAGTGAGTTCTTCAAGAAGCACCATGATCTGGTCACACTCTTAAGCAGAGTAATGGGTTTTCCCACATCTACATTCTTTGAGAACTGGATGTTCTATTTCATGGAAGAGATCTTTGGAGGCAAGACCCAATTCCATTGGGAAAAGATGATTAGTGACAACATACACAAGCAATTCATGGAGGTAAACAAGACCTCTCACTTCTACATGAATTCATACCTGGTCTACCTCTTGGTGGCCAAGTTCCCATATAAAGGATTGTTCTGTGCTAGAGAGCTGGGAACCAAAAAGGTACAATTGAAGGTATATGATTGTTACCCTCAATTGTAGTACATAAAATTCAAGGAGTATAGAAGAGTAAATGATGCCTTCATTGGGCATATAATCAGACTCCTGGGGGGAGATTTTGAAAGAAGAGTGTCACATAGCACGAAAGCATTCGTGAAGGGTTTTGGTATCTGTTCATCCAATTCCCCAAGTTGACATACATAAGAGCTGAGGGATTCTTCGAAAGGCCCTACATAATACCACACTACCCCAATGACAAGATCATCATGTTGGAGGCAACTCGACAGCTTCAAACTTCCTACACCTTGTTGAGCAACAAAAACAGAGCTGGGGTCCCATATCCCCTCACCCTTGGATAAGGAATGTACGCTTGCCCCGCTGCTCCCTGCGCGGAATACTCAGAAAAGGAGTTGGAAAAGTATACTTTCGACCTTCATACAAACAGAGGAGGAGTAGATCCTCAGGGTAAGTTGAAGAAATAGGTTGGGATAGAATACACCCATTTCTACTCCTTGTTGATGGGTGTTTTTGCACCTTCTCAACAAATTACTTCCTCCTAAGATTCCAAAGCAAAATGATGCTTTGATGATAGTTTTCATTGTCAATCAACATGGGGTTAGACACACTCTCATTGACAATGTATCAGGTCTTAATATATCTAGCATTGACCTTTTACAAAAAATTGGTGTAGAAACATCTCGAGCATTAAACTTGATGCTCTCTATTTTTGGCTTCAATGATGTTGGTAGGCAATCATTGAGAATAATAGCATTACCTATTAAAGTAGGACCCATGGTCTTACCTAACCTTATCCATGCCATGCCTAATTCTCTTTCATATAATTTTCTTCTTGGTAGACCATGTATCCATGTCATGGGAGGATTCCCTTCTACCCTTCACCACATAATGAAATATACATATAACAATAAGGTTTATACAGTTAAAGCATATCCAAAATTTGATAGTTGTTTATAAGTTGAAATTGTGCATAAATATCTTAATCATAAACCCTTTAATACTTTGATTTCATCTTCAAAAGTAGAACCATTTCCTAAAAATGATAGGACATTGATTATTATGACTCACCCATGACTAATCTCTTTGGAAACAATTGGGGTTCATTATATTTTACACCTATCTTCATTGGGGAGTAAAAAATCTCATTGTCAAAGCTTGAAGAAGCGAAATATGTCTTAGTAGCATCCAAATAATATTCAATCCCTTCTCCTCAAACATCTAATTTCACCTTTACAACTACTTCTAATTCTACAATAGATGCTAGTCACACATCCAATTGTTATGATAAAATTTATGAAAACCCACCTTCATCAAAAGAAATGGAATGTATTTATGGAAAGGGATTTAGAATCCTTTTCTCAACTCAGGTATAAAGGAAATGATTGTGGTATAAATGAATAAGGTATCAAGGTCCCTCTAGAAATCAACATACAAGGTTCGATGATTAGTCTCAGTTATTACCCTTTAAAACCCACCAATGCCTCCTATAGACCTTCTCTTAATGTAAACATAATATCTCAAGCTTCTCGTACATTATCACTTAATCTTGTTCATCTTGAAATGATAGAAACAAATTCTACTATTGGATACCTTTCCAACCAATGAATCTTTAGTATTTTTTTTGAGAGTTTATGAACACCAATAATATTCTACACTTTTACATGATTTTCTTGAATTATTTTCTTACTCTTATTTTTATATGCTTGGCATAGATCCTAAAGTAGTTACACATAACATATGTTATGTTGCATAACGATGCTAGACCAGTAAGACAAAAGGTTTATAAAATGAATCCGAAGGTGGCTTTGTTGGTTAAGGGTGAGCTTAAAAATATTTTACAAGATGGTTTTATCTTCTCTATTGAATATTTACCTTGGATATTAAACATTTTGGCTATCGTTAATCCTGATAATCATATTTGAAAATGTATAATGAATTTCATGATCATAATAAAGCCTCTTTGAAAGATGAATTCACTCTTCTTTACACAAACATAACTGTTTATTCTATCACCATACATGCATTACTCTCCTTTATGGATGGTTTTTTTAATATATCAAATCTTCATTAACCCTCAAGATCAATTTAAAATGACTTTTATTACACCTTGGGGAACATTTTGTTGGGTGGTTATGTTGTTCGGATTAAAAAATGTTGGAGCAACATATCAAAGGGCTATGACATCAATATTTCATGACTTTATGTATAATATCTTAGAGGTATATGTTGATGGTATCTTAGCTAAGTCCATTTCACATCAAGATCATGTCAAAATCCTTTGTCAAGTCTTTGAGTGAATTCATAAATATAACATGCGCTTAAATCCTCATAAATGTTTTTTTGGGTGGATAGTGGTAAATTATTAGGATTTTTTGTGTCACATCAAGGTATTGAGGTGGGGACAAAAAAATTGATTCCATAGTTAATATGTCACCTCCTAAAAATATTTCTCCAATTCATAGCTTACAAGGGAAGATTCAAGTTATTCACTAGTTTGTTTCATCACTAGCAAATCAGACTCTCCCCTTCACCCAACCCCTTAAGAAAGATTCTCATTTCAAGGGAAGGAGAACCATAAAAAATATTTTGAAAATTTAAAACAATATTTGGCTAATCATCTTTTTTTACAACAAGCTACTTCAAGACATCCTTTTCCTCCTTAAACTTTTACTTGATCTAATGCTCTTATGCATTATTAGAGCAACATGACGATGTTGGTAAAGAGCGTTTTATATATTATATTATTCGTACTTTACTTGAATAGTAGATTCAATATACCATAATAGATAAACATTTTTTTGTTTTTGTGTTTGCAATGAATAAATTATGACATTCTTTTAAATGTTGAAATTCATGTTATTGTTAAATTTTATCCATTTAAAACATCTTTTCTCCAAAATGGACCTATCAGGATGTCTTGCTAAATGGGTACTGATGTTAATGGAGTTTGATCTTAAATTTGTCTCCCAAAAGACAATTAAAGGTCAAGCATTGATCGAGCACTTAGCTAATGCTCCTTCACCATTTTATTTACCAAACCAAGAGTTATTTCTCAATGATCATGTCTTCTCATTAGAAGTTGATAAGACATGGGATTTATACTTTGATGGTTATAAGTGTCAGACTGGGTCTAGTGTCAGTGTTATACTATTACCTCCTTTAGGAAATCCAATTCCCCTATCTTACCATCTTAATTTCCTATGCATCATCAACATCACAAAATATGAAGCTCTTATCATTGGTTTGTGTAATACATCATCCCTTAATGTTCAACATTTTCATATATTAGCTATTCTCAATTGATTATAAAACAAATAAATGGATCTTATCATGTAAAACATGATAAATTATCCCAATACCATGATATGGAATTATCAACATTAAAAAAATTCCTCTTACAGTATTGAAAATATCCCACAGAAAGATAATTGACATGCAAATGCAATGGTGAGTGTTACTTGCTTATATCCCTTGATGATTCATCCATGGATTTCAAGTTTATTATTTATAATCTCACTTCTCCATCAATTTCTGAATATGCTAAAGATGATGTCAATTTTTGTCTTAATGTTGATTCAAATGAATGGTATTCCTACATATTCGAATACTTGTATGATGGTAATTTCCTTGACCCTTCTACTAAAAATATTTGAGCCCGAATTTGGAAATTCATAGCATGATATATAATTTTATGTAATATATTATACCAAAGATCACACAATGGTATTCTTCTTTATTGTCTTAACAAATCAAAGATTCCCATTGCCCTTGAAGAAGCCCATTCGGGTGCTTGTGGGGGATATTTTGGTGGTCGATATTTGGTTCATAAATTACTTCACATTGGTTACTATTTATAAAATATGGAACATGATTCTTTTTCCTTTGTCAAAAAGTGCCCTAAATGTCAACAACACAAAAATTTGATTCATGCTCCTACCCAAGCAATTCATGCTTAAATTTCTCCTTGGCTATTTTTTGTATGGGGATTGGATCTTATTAGCAAATTTTTTCCTCCTTCTCAAGGACACACATTTATTATCATGGCTATGGATTAATTCATGAAATGGGTTGAAGTGATTCCACTTTGATCCACAACAGCTAAAGTCATTTGTCACTTTATACTTGATAATATTGTTACACAATCTAGTCTTCCTTCCACTTTAGTTTCAGATAAAAATATATCATTTAAAAACAACGAAGTGAAGTTCCTCAAAAAAATTCACATACAACATTGCTTCTCTACAACATATCATCCTTGATCAAATGGCCAAACAAAAGCCTCTATTAAAACAATTGAAATAATCTCAAAAAAAATTGTTAACAAGGTAAAGATCGACATACTCAACTCTCTTATGCATTATGGTATTTGTTACCAAATTTTCACCTACAACTCAATTTGGTAGAGTTGAAGCAGTTGATTAAATTTAGAAGTGAAATGTATTCCAACATATTTCTATTATGCTTAACCATTGCATATTTAAGCTTTAAAGGAGAGAATTAAGTTTTTCATCATGCAATGTTTTGCAACATAAAGGAGATTACATAAAATCACAAGATATTTCTTTCATTCATTTCTATAATATTTTATTCATTTTGTAATAAAATATACACAAGATTGAAAAGTGTTTTTGTTCTATACATTAAAAAGAAGAGAATGCTCAAATGTCCCACACAAGCCATGGGAGTAGCTGAACTAAAGAATCATAGAGACATGTTATACATCTAAAGATGAAAGTAATAAAAAAGCACATGAAAAAAAACATATCCATTATTGCCTAGTAGAATTTTGTGTGGGTCTTCATTGTCTTTAGCTCCTCCTCGCTCCTGACCTTCAGATGAACCTGCATCATGATAAAAAGGATGGTTAGAGCTCTGGATATGAATCTCAACATATGCCCTATGAACATAAAAATAGCATAATCCTATGATGCATTAAGTCAGTTGAGCAAGCATCAAATGTATGCAGGAGAGCCTAAAAAATCAAACATCACAAGAGCATTGAGCTTCACTATTTTTTTTTATCTAACATGTTTGTTCACTATGTAGGTATAAATGAAATCTTGTTGTTGGATTCATTTCTGTTGACATCATAGCATGTGGTGCAAAAATGGGCTCCCACGAGGGTTGAGCCCAACATGCTGCCCCTCATTCTCAAGAGGGGGATGAGATAAGAAAAACACATTCAGATTGCTCAAATTAAAAAAAATTCAGCTTAAGGAGTTGTGAATGGTGATCCTAGACCTACACAAACACAAAGAACAAACACATTATTAGTCCAATATGCAAATTAGCAACAACATTCTCCATGAACTTCATTTGAAACATGAAAAAAAGAAATAAGTGAAGAACACAAGTAAAAAAAGCTATTAAATCCTATTTTAATGTCCAAACTCTCAATCCCATGGGGGAATTGGTGCCATTTTGATGTGGAAAATGGCCCTTTCCCAATTCCTTGCAAGCTTGATGATCCATGGTGAAGATTTGATGCTCCTTGATGAAATTTCTCCATAATCTAGCTATGAAATTATGAAAATCGATGAAAATAGATGAACTTGATTCAAAACATAAAGATGATAAATTTGCACAAGTTGTGGATGAAAATGCCTAAGATTGTGGATCCAAAATTAGTATGAGAGCCTTCTATTTATAGAAGAGAAATATGGAAGAATAGGAAAAATGGATGAATGTGGGATAAAAGACCAACCAATAGCATAAAGCCACTTGTCAACATGTGAGTGGACAAAGGTGGAGCACATTTTGGTCATTGTGCAATTAAATGAAATTAGGTGGAAATTCAAACTTGGAGAAGTGACAAGTTGGAGGGAGAGAAGAAATGAATTAATGCCACTTGGCTCAAGGCAAAGGACATGTAAGAGGCTTTTAATGCCTTGTTGGAAGGACAAGTCCTTTTGGGGGGAGATTTTCAAATTTAGAGAATAATCCCATTTTGATGCCTTTTTGAATGAAAAAGGAAGATTTATAAATTAATTAAATTGATTTTCACGAGCAATTTGCAAAATCTAGAGGATTTGATGGATTAAGATTAGGATTAATTTAAAAGGAGATTAGCTGATTTGACAATTTGACTTAAATTTTAGGATTTAAATAAATCAAAATGAGAGGAATAATGATTTTAGACTTAATTAAATAAAGTTTGATTTATTTAATTAAAGAGGATGGTGTTAAATTTAAATCAAATAAAGATTGATTTATTTAATCTAAAGGCGATGACTTTAGGACTTAATTAAATAAAGTGAATTATTTAATTAAAAGAGGGACTATAGGATTAATTAAAAAAAAAATATTTATTTAATTAATAGGAGATAATGATTTAATTAGATTAAAGGGGATTTATTTAATTAACAGATGAAATGTGATGAATTTAATCAAATAAAGGTTATTCGATTAAATGGTTAGTAAATGAGTGATTCAGGACGAACTGGTGTTAGTAAATTAGGATCAGGAGTATAGAATCAATTAGTATTTTTTACGTCTACAGTTTTCCCCTCTTTGAAGCAATGTACCCGCTACATTGGTTCAAAGAATAACCTTACCGAGATCAAAATTCAAAAAAATTCAATTTTTTCAGATGCCCCACTGCTGCCCCAGCGAAAGAATTATGTTGGTATACTGCCCCCTTGAGATATTGGATGAAAATTTGTATTTTTGGGTGATCTCACAAAAAAAGAGGACAAGCCACCTGATGGGTCCAGAAAGGCTCCTAGATGCCAAAAATGTGCCAAAATGTGAAAAAATGATGCAAAACAAGCTTTAGTTGGGTGAAAACAGGATCGGGGGTCTAAAACCCTAGGTTGGCGGCTAAATAGGGTTAAAAATCCCTAATTTTCTTGCTTAAATAGCCCTCGAGGGGTCACTTTCAATTCATTTGCACACTTAGCCTTTATAAATTTCACCATTTCGAGCTCTGACCTTCATTTGAGATGGCGCAAAGGTGCTTTCCCGTCACATTTCAGAGCGAGTGCGAGTGTACCAACAACCTCCAAGCGCAGGACTAGTGGTATGTGACCTTAACCCAACTTGTTTTTTCAATTTTCATGTGCATTTATTAGGCATAGAATGTCAAACAAGTCCAGCGGTGCTATTTAGCGCCGCTGACAGGGTTAAATCGGTGTCGCACGACCTTAAACTATGCCGCTAATGTAAATGGCGCTGCCATGACAGAATTAGAGATTTAGGGGTCAAACTCCAAATGGTGCTGCACATGCAAATGGCGCTGTGGTGGGTGAGTTAGCAACTTAGGGTTTTGAGTCAAAAGGGTCTGCGGTCAAACTGCCACGCCGCGATGGAGTTTGGAGTTTAGAGGGTTCTAGTGGCGCAGTTTGGAGCTTCCAAACAACATTGCATTTGT
>VDFB02323563.1:0-53933 GCA_007258455.2 Sequoia sempervirens
TTCCAAACACCTTAAAGTACTTAACAATAGGAATTTTTCACTAGCATAGTTCATAAGGAATCTTTGTGCTATTGCTTTTGATTTGAACTCTGTTAAGAATATAGAAAGCAGTGTGAATTTCTTCTCTCCAGTATACCTCAGGTACATTTGCCTCATTCATCATAGTCCTTGCAACTTCTTGAATTTTCTGATTCTTCCTCTCAGCAGGTCCATTCTATTGAGGAGTTCTAGGAGCAGAAAGATGCCTCTTTATACCATGCTCTTCACAAAACATATTAAACTCATTGGAGGTGAATTCTCTACCTATGTTACACCTTAAGCATTTGATTTTTAGGTTCACTTCATTCTCTACCATAGCCTTGAACACCTTGAATCTATCTAGAGCTTGAGCTTTCTCCCTAACAAAAGTAACCCATGTCATTATCAATAAAAAACATAAAATACCTATCACCATTAAGACTTCTTGTTCTTGTAGGACCATAGAGGTATGTATGAATCAATTCCAACATTTCGGTAGTTTATTGTTCTTTTCCTTTAAAGTTGCAAGTTGTTTATTTTCCCAACTGACAACTTCTGCAAACAGTATAGATAGGATTTGTGATTCTTGGAAAATCCTTGATAACTTCTCTTGAACTAATCTTGATCAGGTTGTCAAAGCTTACATGTGTCATCCTTCGGTGCCCTAGCCAACTTTCATTAACTTGAGACACAAAACACTGACCATCAACACCCTTAAGTTGATAAATGTTTCCATATGTTCTTCTTCCTATAACTACCACAATTTTGGACCCTTTTCTGATCTCACAAGTATTATCCTAAAACACAAGCTTAAATCCTTTGCTACACATTTTTCCAACACTCAAGAGATTATTCCTTAAGCCCTTAACATAAGAGACATCATTAGTATTGTGTTTTCCATCAAAACTAATTTTTCCTTTTCCAACAATCTTTGCACCAGAATCATCTCCAAACATGACTAATCCTCCATCATACTTTCCAAGTTTAGTAAACTTACTTTTGTCTCTGGCCATATGATTTTAGCAACCACTATCAATTACCCAATAGTATTTTTCTTGTCTAGCATGAAAGGAAGAAACCAAAGTACCTTCCTTATTGTTTTCCATACCATATTCCCTTGCACATCTTCCATGGTTAGTAGACACTAATTTATTCTCTAAGGCTAGAAACATGCATTCATCTTTATAACCCTCAATATTAGATTCGTCATAAAAAATTTCAACATCTTCTCTAACATAATACAATTTATTGAACTTCTTGTCCTTATTGTCTTTGCTCTTCTTGTGTATGGCTATATTTGGACATTTGAAGCATAGTGACCAATATTTCCACAATTGAAAAATTTAAAAGGTAACATACCTTTGTACTTGTTGGTACCTTTCTTCAATTTCCTTATGAAATTTGCTTCCAACTCCTCTAAAATTTCACCATTCGGATAATCTTCTGAATTTGTGGCTTTGAAGGTTGTTTCTGATTTCTCCTTTTCTTTTCCAAATTTCCTCATTTCAAATGCGATCAAGGTGCCAAATAGTTATTCTTTAGTGAATTTCTTTGGATCATAAACTTCCTCAATGGCTGAGACCTTGTCACTGTAGCTCTCTAGCACGGTCATCAGAATCTTCTCCATTACATCTTCATCTGTTAGAGTACCTCCTTGATTTTTGACTTCATTTACTGCAATGCTAACCCTTTGAAAGTAGCTTGCAATGTCTTCACCTTCTTCCATTTTCAAGTTCTCATATCTGCGCTTAGTTTTTAACTTCTTTGATAATTTGTCTCTATCATTTCCTTCATATATATCTTTCAACTTTTCCCAAACTTCATAAACAATACCTAATAAAATAACTTTTGTTAGCTTGGTCTTAGATAAAGCACTATAGATTGCATACCTTGCTTTTTCATTTTCTTCATAGGTAGAAATCTCATATGTAGAAGAAGGACCACTTGAGGGCTCAACATATTTTGTATCAATAGCTTTCTAAGTCTTCTAGCCAAGAGAGATTAGGTAACCTCTCATTTGCACTTTCCAAAAACTGTAGTTAGATCCATTAAACACAGGGATTGTCAATTTATGGGCCATCGGATCTACCTCAAGCGGTTAAGCTCTTCTTTGAGGAATCAAATCTCTAATACCAATTGTTAAAATGAACAAGACAACTGGGAGGGGGGTGAATCAGTTGTATCTAATCACATTCACCACAGATCTTAAAAAATTCCACATTCACTTTAATCTGTTATTAAATATGAGCATGAAGTGCAGATAACATAAAGAAAACACAAGAAACACCAGATTTACGTGGAAAACCATGGTGAGGATTAACTCACAATATAAGAGTAATTGAAAAACCATTTACAAAGAGGATCACTACCCAAGATAGGACTCACTGTCTAGATAGGACTCACTGTCCAAATGGGAGACTCACTGTCCAAATGGGAGGATCACTGCCTATAGATAAAGAAAGATAGAAAGAAGAATATTATACAAAGAACATTATCTCAATGCAATAGAAGATCCACCACAATAACTTGCACACATTCATATCCTTGATCAGAGAATTTTAGACACCATCAACTCACTACTTTCAGGAGTCTAACACATTGAAGTCCTCATTGCCTCAGTTCACTTTCACACAATCTCTCAATCTACCTTGCTTCTCACACTTGTGGCATTCAATCCTTAACATCTTGTCTTGTATTTATACCATCTTCAACCTTAGAAACTTTCTCCAAGGTTGGCTACACACTCTTCATTTTACAAATTTAAATTAGGTCAGAAACCCAACATTCCCATAGTGGATGAGAATGAGAGTGAACCAAACCAACACTTAACTAGGACCCAAAACAACATCTTGGATCAATCACACGCTTCCTTAATTGATACTTATCCTTCGCATGATGTGTAAACACCAGGTCAGCCAAACCTAATGAAAACACCAATGAAATTTGAAGTACATGCATATGTAACAAGAAGATAACATGTGGACCACATAACATGCTTCACCTTACACTGTAACACATCTTAGATACCTTCATATTCATCCATAGCTACTGCAACAACCTTCATACACAAAAAACTTTCCATCAGTCCATCTAGACTGTACAGACACACATAATAACTCTAAAACTAGTTTTTCGGAGCAGCAAACCATGGACACCTTTGATAGAACATAGATAACACCATTACAAGCCTTCTTCTAGATCCGCAAGACCTGAAACAAACTAGTGGAGGACTGCAAAGCAGATACATTTCTCCTAAACAACTCTACTGGACTAGTTCACAAACCCGTGAACTCAACTTTCACTCTTCATCAAACTAGAAGCTATAATCCAGAATATATCACCCAAGGATGCCCTTAAACAACACTATAGATCTGCACAAGAATAGGATCAACATAGAAGGAATTCAGAGCACATATCAGAGCACATTCTGAACACACACAATTTTGTCTTCACTATTTATTAATTTTCTCAAAAGCACTTGGTAACTCATCATATCAACACACCTGCAACAACATAAAGATAGCTCCATGTGCTCAAAACATCTCTATAGTATCTCAAAAATACATGCACCACTTGCAATCACTTGTTTCCTTTCTCTGCAACAACCTATATTGTGCTGACATCAATGACAACATTAATGACAACATCACCATACTTATTCATACTTGCAACAAAAATATCATGAGGCATGACGTGGATAGGGGTTTGTAAGGTAACCTTTCCAACTTTAACAGGTAATGTTATCACACCATGCAGTTATTTTCCCACATTTTCAAAACCACAAATAGACAACTCAGCTGGTTGAATTCTAGTCTTTTCCGCTCTGATTCTATCCAAAAGCTTCAAACCACAAACATTAAGTCCTGAACCATTGTCCACAAGGGTACACCTAATCCTAACCTTGTTAATAACAAACAATATCATAAAAGCATCATTTTTTTTGCATTTCTAAATGAGTTAATTCACTTTGAGGAAAAATGAAGTTCAAATTAGGTTTATTCATGTTCTCAATCAAAATTTTCATATCATTTGATTGCGCACTAGGATGATGAAATTTTTTTGTAAAGCATTTTGAAACATGCCATGGTAATTAGGTGATGTTTGAATCAAATCCCACAAGGATATCTTAAGATTGTTAGAAAGTTGTTCAACAAGATCATAGTCTTTACCACTACGCTACAGAATGTTAGGTGTGGGTGGGAGATATATTAGAATGGGAGTTTGAGTTTGTTTTGGTTGCTTATTATTTCTAGTGTTATATGTGTGAGCTACAATATGATAACTTGGTGTTTGTGGCACATGATTACTAGTAAGTTGGTTTGCAAAGATTAAGATGTGGCCATGAGGTTTAGGAGGTCCTATAACGAGAGGTGACATAGGAGGTGACTTAGGAGGTCCAATAATTAGAGGAATCTTGGGAGGTCAAAAAGGAGTTTTAGGAGGTTCGATAATCAAGGGAGATCGAATAGCCAATTATGCATTCATAACTCAAAGGATTTGACTTCTTGTTGATGATTTTATAACGAGGGGGAATCTAAGGTGACCTTAGCGTCATTATATAAGCAAGCCATAATACTATATTTTGAAAGAAATGCATCGATGATTTCATTCTCTTTCCCAATAATATCTTCCCAAGTAGGAAGGGTAGGGGAGAGAAAAAAAAAATTCTCATGACGCTCGATGATTTGGTCTTCTATCACCAAGGTACCTCTGTCACCAATAGGAGAGGTATTAGGAGAAGAAGAACTATGATTGTCATGATTGTCTTTGATTGCATCCTCTTGCACCAAAATACTCTCACAAGTAGGAGATATATTAGGAGATGGTTCAATGATGGGAAAAGTGATATTAAGAAATGTGTCAATTATTTTGTTCTCTTGTACCAAGGTATTCTCATAGTTAGGGAAGACATTGGGAGAGTGACTAACATTCTTGTGAATGACCTCATTTTGTTTCCCTAGATTGTACTCATTAGTAGGGAGATTATACTTATGCAAGCCATGCTTTACCATATCACAACCAAATCTTTGAAAATGAAACATGCTACTACTTGATTTACAATGTATTGTACAACAACCTAGAGTTATGAATTTGTGCAAAAAAGAAAAATAATCTATCTAAATTATGTAATACTTCATAAAATGTAAACAATTTTCCTATAGATATGATGAGTAGCAATACTAAAATGCAACAATTTTTCCAAAATTTGCAACAAATCACATGAAATGACACTTTTCTTGCACATGCCATAACATTTTTCCAGAATTTCAAATCAGACAGTTGTAAGAAAAAATAGATTGATAATGCAAAGATAAATTATGCACAGAAGCTTCTTGAGATACCTCTACAAGGATAGGATCACCCAAGGGAAACTGAGTCCTTGATTGGGGTTTAAAAAAGTGAAAAAATGAAGTTTTATGTTGTTTAATGTTTCTTTCTCTAGTTGCAAGCAGGTTGAACATATGATATTTTTCCATGTTTTGCTCAATTTAGGATAATGCAATGCAATATTAAAGTGTACAACAAAGGTGAAAATGTTTTTAGAAGTTTTGAAGGCAATTTTTATATCTAAAATGTAATGATTGACTGATTCTAAGATGCCACAACCTGAAAATGACGATTTTGATGCAATTGTGAAATTAAACAATGTAATGTTTTCCACTTTTTGAGCTATATGAAAGATGCCTAAAAATATGCAATTATGAATTTCAATTTTAGGTTTTGTAGGCACAAACAAACTAAGAAAATTGAGACAACAATATGTGAAAAAGCTTACAAAAACATCTATACAAGGACAGGGTCGCCCAATGGCAATAGGGTCCTTGATCAAGGTTCTAAAAACTAATAAATTGAATATTTAAGTTGGTGTTTAGGGTTACTATTTCTATTTGCAAACAGGTTTAACAATGACTGTTTTTCTAGAATTTCTTCAATTTAAGACAAATTAATTCAAATGCAAGTGTGAACTAATAAAGGAAAAATTTGAATACAATTTCTAGATCTTAATCGTGCAACAATTGACTGAGTCTAAATGCAAAATTTTGAAAATGAAGATTTGATGCAAATTTGAAACAAAACTATGAATTTTTTTTTTTCACTTTTTAGGCTTAAATAAAAGATGCAATGCAATGAAAAAATTGAAATTTTAACCACCTAATGAATATAAATCAGATCTAAAGATGATTAAAACAAATTATAATGCAAGATGAATGCAATTTTCTTGAATTTTTGATGCTTTTAGAAAGCAAAAATGAAACCCTAAATGAGAAATGCAAAACAATGCAATACAAATCTAGACCTAGGATTTAAAAACTTTCGATTTCAAAAATTTTATAGTGTTAACATGTTGGGTTCACCAAAATGTAACATAAAAAAAGGGATCCTAGGTCCTAAATGAAAAGAACCTTGGATGCAAGAGGCATTTTTCTAAGTTACATTATGATGTAGATCACAAGGTGAAAAGATTGACTATCAACCTTGAAAGAGAGCCAATCAGACCTAGATCTACATCTAATTGAGGGTTGAGATGGATTGGAAATATTTTGAAATGATTAACCTAATGACCCCATATTCCCTAATATTAAATGCAAGATCTTGACAACTCACGAACTAAAACAGTCAAGTCTCAACAAATCTAGAAGGTGCAAAGGACAACAAACCTACTCAGAGAAATTGGTTTTGATGTGCCTACAAAGACTGGGTCTCCATATGATGAATTGGTCTTCATACAAGGGCCTTGATCAAATTTTGAGGTCCTTTGGTGTCGGCTATGAGCTTCTTCTTTATGCTTGTCCCACAGTCAGAATGTCGTAAGTAAATCCTGTAGGTGAGTTTTTGTGTCTTGACAAGAATGGCGATAATAAATGCAACAATGCAAAATGGATCTTCAAGATCTTATCAATCCACTTCAAACCTACAACCTACAAATTCACAAAGAGGGGAAACATTGTGCCATATAGGGGCTTTCCTTAGTCAAATCTTGTGTTAGTGTTTCCACTTCCACAATGGCAATGTCAATGATAAAAACCTTGAATGGAAAGGAAAGAAATGATGAATGAACACAATGTTGCAACTCACCACCCTTCAATGGTTTCCTTGAACCTGACTAAAGAAAAAAACATCTCTTCAAGGGTTTGGATCTTTCTTGATAGATTTGCTTCAATTCTTGAAGACCTACAATACTTGATAGCCTCACAAGACAATATGAGCATACATAAACTTTGACATGATGTTACGATCTTGAATTACTGTAATAATGCTTTGATATGCTACTCTTGACTTGCTCTTGAATTTTCTTGACAATAATTTCCTCAATTGATTATGACTTCTAGTTTGTTCTTAGATTTCAAATGATAAAATAACTAGGTATTTGTAGGTGTTTATCCAATTTCCCAGAAATTAGATTCCAAAAGCCGACACTTCATATTTGAAGTTTGGATATTAAAATACTACCAATAACATATTTGAATTTGGGTCTTGGCTAAGGAGGGGGACCCATTCACCCTTGTGGCCCAAACTTCCAGGACACACTTGATCCAAGGTGATTTAATAATTGAATGCATTTGTTTAATATTGATCCACCTTCAAAAAATGGTAAAAATAAGGCTTTGGAATGCAAAATTTGGAGAATTAGAAGCTTAATTAAGTCCAATAAGTTAGGGGCCAAAACATAATGTGAAATTGTAAAGGTATACAATTTTCTACATTACAAGGATAAAATGACTAAGCCATGGATATATGATAGAGGTGAAAATGGATCGATGAATAAGATAAATGATGAAAATAAAACATGGAGGATGATTTAGTCCTCTCACCTCATGGGATGGTTCCAAGTGGCGCCATGAGGTGAGTTGAGAGGGAGATGGTACTTTGGAGTGTGGGAGGAGATCTTTCCATAAAGACAATGTTTGACCTCACTCTCCAAAGGGGATGATGTGTGGTGAGTAAATGAATTAAAAATTCCTTGAGTGTACTTTGAGGGGACAATACCCATGTGATATGGAACCAAGGTCGTATCACATGTACAAGGGCCCATGTGCATGATTTGATGGGAAGGTTTGGCCTCATTTAATCAAGGATTAAGTGTGTGCAAATTGTTAGGGGGTAGATTAGGATTAGACTAGGGAGGCTAATGAAAAGTGATGGAGAATGGGACATGTGAGGGAAAAAATAAATAAATAGAAATTATTTATTTAATTTATGATAGAGAAGGGGTAAGGTAGGATGACCATAGATAAATAATTAAATTTAATAATTTACCTTAGGATTTAAGGGTGATATAATGGATTAAATTGAATGAATGTCATGATAGTGAGTATTAGTTAAATAACTTCACTTTTTTCTTTGTTAGCCTTGGTTATGGTTTGTGTTCTTGCTCTACATCTTGTGTTTGGACCACCTACATGTTTGAGATGAGGTTCCTCAACATGTCATTTTTTGGTGTTTGGTATGCATTGGGATGCTTGTGCTTTAATTTTTGTGATGGAATAATAGATGTGGTCAATTAATGATCTTAGTATCTGAAATTCATTTGATTATTGTAATTTGATGATTATATGATGTATGATGTTGAACCTCGTTGGATGATTTTCATTTGTTTCGACTATTATATATTGAGTAGGTACACTTGACATGTGTGTTGAGTGGTTATAGGTACATGGTTATTTCTCCACTTAATATGTAGGTTTGAGTTATTCCCCAACAATGGTTAATCAAATATGTCACTTTGGGCTTATGTGTTTGGCAGCCATTATTGCTCTTGATTGACTGCAAGATTAGCCCTATTTTCCATTCTAGTTTTGGATCTGAGTTGTTGATAATTCTATATTTTGTGTGTAATGGAAAACCTGTAATTATGTGAGTAATATTATGATTATTTATTTCCCATTAATATTTAATTGTATTTTAAGGATTAAATATTGTGTTTAAGAATAGTGTTGTTTGCATTGTGAAATGAAAAATAGAAAATAAATGAAAGGGAGAAATGGTATTTTAAATGCATTAGAAATTATTGTTGATTTTTGTGATTAGTTAAAATTACATTAAAATTGATTATGTCATATTATTTAATTGTCTTTGGAAGGAATATGAATTTGGCATTTTATTTTATTGAAAATTATATATTTATGAAAATGAAAATTAGAGGAAAAAGAAAATTGAAAAAAATAAAACAAAAGTGAAATAAAAAAATAGAAAAAAGGATAAAGGGAAAAGACATGGTCTTTTTGGTCATTCTTTTTTTTGGAAAAACTTGCTCTCCCTCTCAAATCCTCTTCCCAAAAATTGAAAATTGGATGGATTTCACTAGTTTTGGACTTGCTTGGGTTGGGAATGGAATTGCTAAGGGAGGTTTGTTGGGTTGCTTACATTTCAACTAGAATTTCTTATCAAAATTGAGGAAGAATGGAGAAAATTTGGTTTCATGAGGTTGTTCATGTAGAGCTTTGTGGGAGGCTTCATAGCACAAGACCGTTTGTGAGTTGATATCTTACCTTCTTTATCATTTTGATTGACTTAGTCTAGATTCATAAATTATTCTTCTTATTGTCATTTCCTTTCATTTTAGCTTCCTGTCAACTTAGTAAAATAATCAAACTTCAAATTTTGGATAGATAGTAGACTCAATGAGTTTTTATTTACAAGTCTAACTCTTTTTTCATATGAGACGCCAACACATCCCTGAGATGATAGCACACTACCCTGTCGTCTGAGCCCCGTGTTGACGTCCTCTAGTCGAGAGCTAGTCAGCTTGTTCCAGAGACCTGTGTAATATGATCTTTCGATCCCTGAAATCCTTCATCCAAAAGCATATTAGAGACTCTCCTTCAAGTACATTTTTGTAATCTCTTTCATCTTGTACCTCCATCACTTGAACTTTATACATTGAGTTGATCGAGGGCTATTCACTCCCTTTAGACCCTGTTTGTCTTGGGACTTGGGAGTAGCAAATCCCCTTCACATTTTGGTGAACCTGACATGAACCAAATCATGTCGAATCTTTGTGTTCAAAATTTTAATGCTTTTAATAATGCTTTTCCTAAAGAAGATTTCAATATGTTGGATGATGCCCTAGTTGAATTCTTAGAGGAATCTCCTTCTATCTATAGATCTCTTGAACAAACTTCTTCATCTCAGCCATCTACTTCATCTTCATAGGTCGAAGAGTTTGTGAATGTAGTTGTAGTCTCTACAGCTCCTCAAAGGCCTAAGAGACCCGCCATTTATGTGACTCTCACTAGCATGTCTCCTAAAAGAATTCGTTCTATTTGTAGGTCCCAATCACTATTGGCTCGTCAAACCTTTACACAAGATTCTTGAAGGATACAAATCCCTCCTACAATGAGGTAGCTCATAATTAAAACACCAAGAGAAATCAACAAAATTTGAATCAACCTACTACTTTACCATCTTCTCAACCAAATCTTCCTCCAGCGCCTAAACTTGTTGCTAAAGCACCTAGTGATTATGATCTTGTCAAGCAACTTCACGGTACTCCTACCAAGATATCACTATGGGATTTGCTTCATTCTACTCCAGTTTATCAAGGTATTCTTTAGGAATATTTTCAAAATATCCTCTTGCCTTCTTATGCTAGGCTGGTGGATGTTAATGCATTGATGGCTCATATTCATGTGGATTCGTCGAATATTACATTCTATTCACAAGAACTCCCACCTCCAAAAGTACAAAAGAAAGTAGATCCTCTAATTATTATAGTTAATATTAATAATATTGGTATTAGGTGTGCTCTTGTTGACACCAGTTCGACTCTTAACGTAAGTATCATTGACTTATTACCTAATGTTAAAATTGATTCTTCTTCTCTTGTTGCTTCTTTGTACATTCATGGATTCGATAACACTGGTCAACAAGCCTTAGGTACAATAATCTTACCTTTGAGGTTGGAACCTGTTACCATAACCACCTTGGTTTATGTTATGTTAGGACCTTTTCCTTACAACATTCTTTTGGGAAGACTTTGGATTCACACTTTGGGGGCTGTAACTTCTACTTTGCATCGTTGTATAAAATTTGTTGCCAATAACAAAGTAATTATAATCAAGGTTGACCTTGATGCTATACACCTTTGTGAAATGAAAGCTATTGGTCAGGCCTCGGTTTCTTCTACTCTTAAAAAATGCATTCCTTTATTATCTTCTAATGCGTTGAAATATTCTTTGGTAGTGCCTATCTCAAAGGCTACTCCTAAGATGGATGTCCCTAAAGAAGATCATCCCGAAATAGAAAATCCGAAGTCTGCACCTTCTACTTCTTATTTTGAATCAAATGCATGTCTTGGTGATGATGGGGATCCTTGGACTTCACTGAATATTTCATCAAAGAGTATAGAGTTGATCCTACCCATCTTGGCATTCCTACTATCTCATACACCTTTATCAAGAAATTTGATTGTCCTCCCATTAAGGAAGATGATCGCACTTCTATTAAAGAGGCCAATGGTTGTGTTCCCATCAAGAAGGATGATTATGATCTCGTAGAGGAGTATGATCCTCATTGTTAGAATGATGCTCTGTATATAGATCCTCGTCCTCAAGATTTGTAAACACGTTACAACCCTGGCTTCAGACTTCTCTCTAAGTATGGTTATGGATGTAAGGGTTGTTGGTGTAATTAATAAGGCATTCAAGTCCCTATAGAATGTATACCTTGTAAGCATAACTTGGTGCTTGGTTTCTCTCATGAATAGTCTAAGTGGAAACCATGGTGGAGTGTCAACATGATTTCTATCGAGCCTCTTGAATTAATTCATCTTGAGTTGATTGAAAGTAGAGTAGAATCTAATGAAGTTCCTATAGATGTTTTCTCTTTGGAGGAAGTGCTAGAACAATTCTTAGGTGTCTACTCTCATCTACCTTCTAATCACCATAAACAATGATTCATGTATTGCTTGAACAAATGAGCATACTTTCGAGAATCCATTGGGAGTATTGATGAGAGGGCTCCTTTGTCTAATGTGGATGATGGCATTTCTATTTCCCATCCTGAAGACTGTAGTAATCTCCTCAAAGGGGATACTATCGATGTTTTCATGGATTCTAAGTCTTCTGAAAAGGTAATTAAGATTGGAAATTTCCTTTCTTCGAAAGAATCTAAACAATATTATGATTTTTTACATACTCATCTTGATATCTTTGCTTTGTCATACAAGGACATGCCTAGTATCAATGAGTCTATAGTGGTTCACAACATCATTCTCTGTCCCTATGCTAAGTATGTTAAGCAAAAGATCTGAAAGATGAATCTCAAGGTCACATTATTAGTCAAGACCGAGATAGAGAAGCTTTTAAATGTTGGTTTTACCTTTCCTATTGACTATTGTTGTTGTCAGCAAGCCTAATGGTTGTATTTGTATTTGCATTAATTTTTCGTGATCTCAATAAGGCTTCTCTTAAGGATGATTTTCCACTGCCTAATAGTGATATAATTGTAGACTTGACTGCAAGCCATGCCTTATTATCTTTCATGGATGGCTTCTCAGGCTATAATCAGATTCGTATTAACCTAAAAGATTAGTATAAGACAACATTCACTACCCCAAGGGGTACCTTCTATTACATAGTCATGCCATTTGGGTTAAAGAATGTGGGAGCAACTTACCAACAAGAGATGACTCTTATCTTTCATGATTTTGTTCACAAGATTTTAGAAGATTATGTAGATGAAATTTTGGTTAAGTCTACAACTTGTCAAGATCACATAGAAAATATTTGTCTTATCGTTGAAAGGATTTGAATCTATAAGATGAGACTAAATCCTCTTAAGTGTATCGTTGACGTCAATTCCAGCAATGTTTTAGGATTTATCATCTCCCATCATGGAATTAGAGTCAATACAAATAAGATTGATGCAATTGTTAACATGCCTCCTCCTAAGAACATCTCTCAACTACATAGTTTGTAGGGGAAGATGTAGAAAATTCATAGATTCGCATCTCAGTTGGTTGATTGTACCCTTCCCTTCACGTTTTTGTTAAATAAAGATGTTTGTTTCTGATGGGATGATGAGTGAAAAATCTTTTGAGTTAATCAAGAGTTATTTGGCCAATCCTCCTATCTTAATGCCAGTTGTGCAGGATATACCTTTTTTGTGTTATGTCTCTACATCACCTCATTCCTTAGTAGCTTTGTTAGCTTAGCATGATGATGATGGTAAAGAGAGAGCGATATTTTACATCAATTGTATTCTAGTCGAATATGAAACTCATTATTCTGCCATGGAGAAACAATGTCTTGCTCTCATTTTTACAATGCAGAAGTTGCGACATTATCTTCTTCATGCTGAAACCCATGTTATTATGAAAAGTGATCTTCTTAAACATATGTTTACTAGAACCAACATTTTAGGAAGGTTGGAAAAATGGGTAATGTTTCTCTTTGAGTTTGACATCAAGTTTGTAACTCATAAAGAAATTAAAGGTCAAGTTGTTGCCGATCAATTGGTGGAAGCTCCCTCATCTCACTCCTTCCATAATTTGGATTTATTTCTAGATGAAATTTTTTTTACAACAGACCACAAAATTGTATGGGAGATGTACTTTGATGGATCGAGATGTCAAGTTGGCTACATGGCAGGTGTAGTTTTAATCTCACTTGAAGGCAATCCATTTCCTCTATATTTTCAATTGGAATTTCATTTCACTAACAACATTGTTGAGTACGAAGCCCTTATTGTTGGCTAGTGTGCCACAATGGTTTTAAACACTAACCATCTTCGCATTCATGGTGATTATGAACTTATTGTAAATCAAATTATAGGAACATATCAGGCTAAGCAGAATAAGCTATCTCAGTATTGGGATTTAACCTTATCCTTTCTTGATTGTTTCTCTTCCTTCACAATAGATAGTGTTCCTAGGAGAGAAAATTGACACACAGATGCAATGGCGAGTGCAACCTCCCTTATGTATTCAAATGATGGCATAGAAGAATATCACTTTGTGGTTTACATTCTCCTCTCTCCCGCTATCTTAGATCAACTTGAACTCTATATTCTAGTGTGTGCTCATGTAGACTTGGGGAAATGGTATTCTCACATTTATAATTATTTGAAGATTGAAAATTTTCCCAATGGTGTGACTAAAAATGCTTGCACTTAGATAAGAAAACTTTTAGTTGGATACACTATACTATTTGATGTGCATTATCATAAATCTTATAAAAATATTCTTCTTTGATGTCTCACTAAGGTGAAAATGCCCCTTGCCCTTTAAGAAGCCCATTCGGGCTCTAGGGTGGACATTTTGGTGGTAAATCCCTAGTGCATAAACTGATTCATATGGCATACTTTTGGAAAATGATGGAGCATGACTCCTTTTACTTTGTTAAGAAGTGTTCACAACGTCAACAACATAGTGATCTTATTCAGGCTCTTGCTTAAGAGCTTCTAAATCAGACCTTTCCTTATCCATTTATGAAATGGGGGTTGGATATTACTGGCAAAACATCGCCTCCTTCTTCTAAATGATATACCTTCATCATTACCACTACTAGTTACTTTATGAAATGGGTTGAATCCATTCCACTTCAATCCATGAACCTTGAAGCAATCTATAACTTTCTTCTAAATAATATCATTGCATGTTTTAGATTGCCTTCTACCCTTGTTTTTGACAATGGTACTTCATTTAAGAATAAAGAGGTGAAGCAATTCCTAGAAAATTTCCATATTCAACATCATTTTTCTACACCATACTATCCTCATTCTAATGGCTAAGCTAAAGAGTCTAATAAAAATCTTGAGCTAATTCTTCAAAAAATGGTGAATAAACATGGTAAATATTGGCATACTCAATTAACATACGCCTTGTGGCCTATCACACAAGTGTTCGTATAGCTATAGGTATAACCTCATGTATGGTGTCAAGGCTATCATGCCGTTAGAGTTAGAAATTCCATCATTATGAGTTCCCCTTACAGGGTTGATTGATGATGACACTTATCATGTTGATCATTCGTATCAGCTTGAGTTGCTCGATGTGCACCAATTAAGGCCCTCAAGCATCTCCAAGCTTATCAATGATTTGTTTCTAAACATTACAATCAAGGTGTTCTTTCTCAAGCTTTCAAGGTAGGTGATATCATTCTATATGAGAATCAAATGAATGTAAATGTGTCATCTGATCGAAAAAAGGAAGTTTAGCCCTAATTGGTTAGGCCCTTACATAATCATCTTCGTGTATGGTTCTAGTGCTTATGGATTGTCGTCTATGGATGGAATGCCTCTAGAATAACTGGTCAATGTAATGCATCTATGTCGATACAATACATAGTGTTTATGTAGCATATGTATGGTGCTCGTCCCTCAAGGGTTGCAGTTTGTTATGCTATGACATTCCTTCATTAACACATTATCTTTGTATTTTGTGCTTGTGATGTGAACATGTGTATGTAATTAATTTCTTTAATAAGGAATTGTATATACATGTGTTTTATTATGTTGTGTATCAATACACTATACTTAATTAATTCTTTTGGTTAGGAAATTGTATCATCGTTATATTTAATTAACATACATCCAATGTGTGTTTATTAGATGATGATAGCATCTATTCTAAATATACATCCATAAACATAAATCCATCACATAACCATACATGAAAGTAAACAAACACATCATGATACTACACAAAAATCTCATATATATATCAAAATATCATGTACATGTATCACACTACTGTATCAAAATGTGGTGATTGTATATCTATATGTGTCTATACATCAAAATAATGCTATACAAAATAATATGATCCATATATAAAATCTGGCATGTGCAAAATCAACCTCTAGTCCCTCAATGCATGGCTCCCTGAGCTCTCTAGCACTGGCACTAGTGGAGGTGGAGGTTGAACTGATGTGACAACCATGACTGATGTGATCGTGACACTAACACTCAACCGCTGTCCTTAGACATCTCCTCACAAATCAATCACCTCCTCTCGAATCCGAGCCACTCGCTCATGGGCCTGCCATAACTCCTCCTGAAGCTGTTGCACCTAGGGATCAACTTTCGGCCTCAATATTATCTCCTACCCACCAAGGTCATTGAGCTGGCTCTACAGGGCATCATGTGCCCTCTTGGCACTCTCTACCCATGTCACGACCTAGTCTCACTCGAATAGCACAATGTGAAGCTTCGTCGAATGTTGATCCTATTGTCGGTCACAATCACGAGGTCAGCTACCCTCTGTATTGTCTCCATGTGTGCCTCCTCATAAGTGATCCTCAAATGTGAAAAAGGCTTGAAAATATGGGTGTGATGCCCTATTGATGTTGGAATGTATGCTTCCAAGATGCTCCCCTAAATAAGCACGATTGGGGAAACCTTAAAAATACACCGCCTAATGAATGTGATCCACTCCTTTGTGTCGAATGCAGCTATAGAGAAGTAGATGCTATGAATATTGGATCATATAAAAACATGTGCATATATATATGAGATAAACTAAAACAACCAATATTAAAAGGAAATAACAAAAACCACTCTTGTACTTGGGTCCCCAACTTTCCAGTGTGGGTTAGGTGCAGGTACAATGCTATGTCCTACTCCTATTACTACTATCATCATGGGAGGGATGAAAATCACCAAAGGTGGTATTGATGAGACCAAAACTGCTGGTGGAGGTGATGATACTCTTCGTCGTCATCTCAAACTCTCTGTTGCTATCTTGGCCTCTCTGTCGCTTCGCCCACTACTACCTCACCCTCCTCACACTTTCATCACTACTGTGATCCTCTCCTCTTGGCCCTTACACAATGACATTGCTCATGAGGGAATGTGCCAGGAAAATTGGGGTCAGGCCAATCATCGCCCACCATGCTCTAAAACCATAAGCAATGTTGATGTCGTTGATTGTGAGGACGAGAGGCTAAACATCATTATCTGACCCATCATCACTAATAGTGACATCTGTAATGGTGAAATGATGAAAAACCCCTATCTAAGTGATGCTCCTCACTGATTGAACGTATGTGGGAGGAGTCAGAGGGACCGTCTACACCTTCCTGAACTATCGGGTGACCCGATAACAGTAATACGAAACTATATTATGATCTAATTTCCCCACCAAGATTTGATCGTGCTACATATGCCACATCTACCGCTTCTCAGTGGGCCAGATCATCCTCCTATAAGGGCACCATCTAACATCCTACGCTCGTAGACAATCAAACAGTAGCCACCAAAAATTGAGCTCTTCATATCTCCAATCACACACCAATGAGTATGCATGAGCCATTGGTGTACTAGGTGCTATGCCCTGGGCAAACCCAACTGGTTGGGTACATGCAATATGTGTGAATGCCCACACTTGTAGGAGCATACAAACTGTAAGAGTAAAAAACTCATAATGGATGTAACACTGAGGTCATGGTACAAATGAACAATCATGCTCTGACCCTAGGCATAGATAGTCTAATGATCCTCCATTGCTTGAATGCAATGGATGAGGCCCCCATGTAGGTGAGATCCTCACCCATCCATCATGACTCAAAGGGCGATTGTGACAACTATCACTCTTCGAATGAGTGGAATGGCCACTTGCCCTTGCTCCAACCACTGCATGTAGATGTGATCGGTGGTACCTCTCAGCTTTATCTACCCAATGTAGTACTATTGTCCCTTTAGGGCCTCTCGTGTCATCCTCACCTTGTCGTATGCCACTTTCCATCTATGGATGGGTAGTTTGGTGATCCAATACATGTCCTCCAATGTGATAGTCATCTCTCATGATGATAGATGGAAGGAGGAGGTGTCTGCATCCCAATACTCCATGAGTGTCATGAATAGATAGATGATATCACATCTCAGGCATCATGTAGGCCCACCATAGGCCCAGGTGTTGTAATAGATCCTCATCATCTGGGTGCATTCGCTCCCTCTGATCACGCATCATAGTCAAAACATGGTCGCCACCATGCTCTCTAATCTCTGGTCACTCTTGCAATAGAAACAAAATTCACGTCAAATCCATCTAAGCAAGAAATTTTCTATCTCAACATAAAAAAAATTCTAAATAAACCTCTAGGATGGAGGGGCACCATGCATACGTCTGCATGACACACCAACATTTGAGGTCGAACGTTGCCTGAAAATAACACGCAAGGAAAACATTAGGACAGTTGGAGGAAATTTTTGTGCTGTCAGGATGACAACACGCCAACCAGATGCCTCCACACTAGTTGAATGCATGTGCTGCTCTAAGAAAGAAAAAACATAAAAAAAATGCACTAAAAATACAAATTTGGGTTAAATTCCTCATACATTGTTAACCTCACCTCCCTTGGCTATGACTATGCGGAGCTGCTTGATCCTTGAGGCTACGCAATTTTGTCTGTGAGACATTTTTCTAGATTTTCTCTAACAAAAGTCAACAAAATCCTTGTTGTGAATAGTGCATTTATGACCCTTCTATAGGCCCACTCGGGTATATATAGGTCATTTTTGGCCCATTTTTCTCAGTGGACATGGTCCTTCCATTCTTCCTATTTTCACCCCACCTAAATGGGGGAAAAAATAGGAGGGGACATATATTCACCTCTTCATCATATTTGTCTTCTGAACCACCATTTTTTTCTTAAGCATTCTTCTCACCATAGTAGCTTCTTCCAAATTTCAAATTGACCTAAATTTGAGTTTTGTAGAATGAAACCTCATGTTTGGTGTTGTAGTTCCTCGTCGATCTCGACCGCTAGGGGCATCATCAATATATGCCTGCTCGACCTTTTGTGGCCTCTACAGTATCATTTTTCTTTATAAATCTATAAAAATTTCAAATTTTCAATCTTACATTTATGTCTTTTCAACTACTTTAGTGCAGCTAATTTTTCTCAAAAATCAGCTCACTAAAGTGGGGGAAAATGTAGTGTTGTAAAATTGCACCCTATGGCAATTTCACACTTGCACATTTAGCCCGTTGCATTTATGGTGCCTAGTCACATTTATGGAAAAATCCTTGAGTCAAAATTTCACGATTTCAACTCCATAAGGGACAATGATAAAGAGTTAGCAGTCTACCACCTCATTTCTTGCAAAGTTGTGAGTTGGACACCTACACAGTGCATGCACGTCTATGTGATATGCTTATATCCTCAAAATTTTTGAGTTTAAATGAGGGAATCTCATGAACTTTGACCATGGCACATGTTGTCATGGTAGAATCGCGGGTGTAACGGCTCTTCCCACCCATGGAACTTCACAAAAATCTCTCTTTCACCTTCATTCTCATTCATTCTTGTCATTTTTCTTTCCAAGTTTCTCTCTCACTCTATTCTCTTCTACATCTCTTCTCTATGGCAAAGCTCTGCCGAATTCATGTCTTGTCAACAACCAAGGCTCTCTTGCAAGCATTCAACATCTCATCTATCAAGCCAAGAGGGAGCCACAAATTGTTTGCAACACTCTCTTATTGTATTATCTTGTCTTGTCTATTTGCTAAGATATTTGTCTTGTCAATTTTCTAAGATATTTGTCTTGTCTATTTATTATGTGATATGGGTTCTCCTCCATAGTAGAGTTTGTCTTTATCACATGTCTCACCGATTTTATTACACGTCTTATCTATTTTCTATCTATCTAGTTGGTTGTGGAGGTTGAAACACCAAGATGAGGGTTTGACTGAGGCAAGCCCTGAAACAACCCCAATTATTATCCTCGTATTCCTTGTGTCTAGGTTGTTCATGTAGAGCTTTGTAGGAGGCTTCATAGCATAAGACCTTCTGTGAGTTGATATCTTACCTTCTTTGTTATTTGGATTGGTTTAGTCTAGAATCATAAAGTATTCTTATTATTGTCATTTCCTTTCATTTTAGCTTCCTATCAACTTAGTAAAATAATCAGACTTTAGATTATTGATAGATAGAAGACTCCATGAGTTTATTTTTACAAGTCTAACTCTCTATCTTTATGAGACGCTAGCACATCCCTAAGACGATAGCATGCCATGCTGTCGTTTGAGCCCTGCATTGACGTGCTCTAGCCAAGAGCTATTCAGTTTGTTCCAGAGACCTATGTAATATGCTCTTTCAATCCCCAAAGTCCTTTATCCAAAATCATATCAGAGACTCTCCTTCAAGTACATTTTTTCAATCTCTTTCATCTTGTACCTCCATCACTTTAGCTTTGTACATTGAGGTGACCGAGGGATATTCGCTCCCTTCAGACCCTGTTTGTAATGGGACTTCAGAGTAGCGAATCCCCTCCTTCACAAAGTGATAACTAATGATATTGAGTAATTAAAATAACTAAGATAATGATTCCTATGGTATAGTTGAGCACTAGTATAGGCTCAGTATGAGCACAAAAGGTATGTTTTCTTGGGGAGCACAAGGTCTTGCTAGTTGGGTTCCTTGTGTGGGTGAGTTGATTCATACCCAAAATGCTTAGCTATCCCTTTGAGCTTTTCAATGACACTCCTTCCGTAGATCCTATGGTTTCCTTGTCCTTGATGTCATTGGACTTGGTGTTCAACTAGAGACCCATCTTTGACCATGTTTTGATTGGAAAAGACTTGATTTCATGTGGTTATGTTTATACTATATGATACCATGAACACACATGATTATTTTTTTGTTATACGAGACCATCATTGCACATGATTATGCCTATGCTATATTCTTCATGATGTGGATTATCCTTGTGCTTATTATTGGTTATGTTATCCCCTTGAGCATGTGTGTTTTATGATTTGATGATCATTCTATTAGCCCATATGCATTTGATGTGATCATTATTTTTCCATATGTATGCTATCATGATGCTTTATATCTTTAATACCTCATTTATATGTTGATTGGTGTGTTTGTGAGCCATGCTCTTTGTTTTGCATGAGTAATGTGCTTGTTCTAAAATGCCTATCTCCTAGCACAATGTGGTGGACCTAATGATTCCAAATGGTTGGGTGGAATGGATACCACCATTAAGGATTATGGTTCTTAGAGGCTTCACCCTTGGAGGATCTTTCGTTAGTGTTCAAGTAGAGGTTCTCTCCTTCCTTTGGTTTTCACATTTGCATATTATGGTAAATATATAATTAAAGATCTTGAATCTTATTTTTAAATTGTAATATTCAATTATTAAATATACTATTGTATGGGTTGTAAACCTCCCACATAAGTGGTGAAGGATGTATCTCCATATGTATTCTTTCACAACATTGGTGTCAAATACTTATATTGTTTCATATGCAATTTATCATTAAGGTTATGTTGGAAAAATAAGCATAGAAATGATTTGAATTTGGGCTTATAATGAATCGTTTTAAGTTTGAAAACATACAATTTGATGATTGAATCTCTAGTTCTTTTTTTCTCCTTAGTGTTTTTGGCCTTGAAAACTCGCCTCATTGATGGGCCATTTAGGGTTCTTTGAGTGGTATTGGTGGGGTTGGGATGTTTAGGGAGCTTTCCCCTTCAACCCTTTTTTCATTGGTCTTGTGTTGGAGTCCTTGGAGGTCTCCTCGACCCTTGAGAGTATCTATTTCATGGGTTAGTGTGAGGTGAGATCGAGTGCTTAGGACCTTGTTGGTTCCCTAATCATTTTCATTGTTTTAGAGTCTTTTTGGTGTTGTGATACCTTGTATTTTTTGAGGGTTTTGCTTGTCCTAGAGACCAAAACTGGGCTTGGGTTTGTTCACTAATCAGGACACTAGCACTAGAACTGAGACTACAACACTAGGAATAACTATAGTGTGTCCCTGGGAGTCTAGCACTAAATCAAGACTACAATGCTAGACCTAGACAAATACAACAATTTAGGACACTTATTAACTTATGCTAGTGTCCTACCTCACTAGTGTCTTGTCTAGGTGCTAGTGTCCTTTAGTGCCCCATTTTCCATCGTCTAACATATGTTGGGTATTTCAACCATTTCTAGGGAAAACTTTGTATATAAAAGTTGTTCCACTTGGCTTAGTGAGTCTTCACATGTTGTTTCTTCATCAAAAAGTGTCATGCCTTAATACTTGTGGCACCCATTCATATTGGGAAGTGTGTCATTTATCAAAATTGACCCAACATCATTTTAATTGGTGTAGGGCTTGTACCTCTTATTAAGGAAACCTCTTCTGAATGTTTTCCATTGAGTTTATATTTTGTTTAAGTTGTTTTTTGAGTGGATTGGAGATGGTTGTTACCCTTGTCCTACTCATTCTGAAAATCAATGGTTGAGTTTTCTAGTCGAGGGGTATTAGCTCCTAATTGTTCCACCATCCATGTGAGTTTTCATCTTGGTGTGTTTTTGAGGTTTATAATTCCCTCATCCTTCTCTTTTTTTGGGTTGCAAGAGAACACGATCATTGATTAGTACCCAATCATCGTGCGGATGTCATTTTCCCCTCTCGTAGGTTCATTGTGGTGGCTTTGTCCCATGATTGGTAAGTCTTCCAATAGTGTTACCTTGCTTGTAGAAATGGTGAATTTGTTCATGTGGTTAGTTCCATTGTTTCATTACGTTTCATACAACACTTGTGTGTAGGTTTTTGTGCGATTATGGCATGTTATCGCATCTTCATCTTGGTTGTTTCAAGAAAAAAAGTTTCTCAGTCAATTAATGTCCTAGGTTTGTGGATTGATGCATTACATTTATTTTTATTTTTTCTTAACATGCAAGGTTGAGACACTTATTTTTCTAACATTCTCCCGCTTGTTAAACACCTTGCAAGAGCCTATAGAAAACAAGTAAATAGTTATTGAGGGATGAGAGGCCTATTGTCTCAAAACACTTTTTGAACTTACCTGCGCTCTCAAGATTTGTTAATGCAATTACAACATTTGCCAAATTTTCCATATTCTTCAACTTCGCCTTGTCATCCTTAACCTTATCTCTCATGAAGTGATATTTTACATCAATGTGCTTTTTCCTACAATAAAATGTTGGGTTCTTCATGACAGAGATTACACTCTAACTATCACAATATATTATCATTGTACCCTTATTTGAACTATATATCTAAACATAATATTTTAAGCCAAATGGATTCCTGATAAGAATGAGTAGCTTCCATATACTCTTCCTATGTAGTGGACAAAGTGGTCATAGTCTATTGCTTACTCATCCAACTAATTGCACCACCGAATAAAGTAAACACATATACACTTGTTGATCTTTTTCTATCAACATAACCAACCCAATCTAAATCCACATATACTCTAATATCCAAGGGATGTTGATCTCTTGATCCATGGAAACATATAGAGTACTCTAAGGTAACCTGCAAGTATTTGAAGTCTCTTTTTACTGCATCTCAATGTGCTCTTCCTATATTAGACATGTATTGGAAAATAACTCCGACTATTTGGATAGTGTATAGTCTTATACAAACCATATCATACATAAGGCTACCAACTTCACTCTAATATGGTACATGACTCATTTCTTTCATCGTCGATGGAGAAGTTGAACAATGCAAGATACATAACTTTGTTCCCATCATAATAGGAACACATAATGGTCTAGAATCTTGTATTTTGAGTCTTCTTAGAATAGTATTCACATATTTACTCTAGCCTAGCCAAAGATTTTTTTCTTTCTATTTCTTCTAATCTTCATTCCCAAAATGTGTCTTGTTGCATCAAGGTCCTTCATTTCAAACTTTGCTAAGAACTGATATTTTAATTTTGCAATCAAACGCTTTCCTTTTCCAATAAACAACATGTCAATATATAAGGAAATAACTAGAAAATGATCACCATAAAATTTGAAACACACATAGTGATTAGATTCAAATCACAAAAATCCCAAGCTCAACACATATGTATCAAACTTAGGGTACCACATCCTAGGAATTTGGTTTAGACCATACAATATTTTTTTAACTTGTAGACCAAATGACTTTTACCTTTCACCACATGGTTCTTTGGCTATGTCATATAAATTTCTTTCTCCAAATCACCATGAAGAATTTTTTTTTCACATCCATTTTCTCAATTTCTAGACCATAACCTAATACAATAAAAAACAAAAAATGAATAAACATCATTTTAGCTACAAGAGAAATTTTTTTACTATAATCTACTCCCTCAACTTGGGAGTACCCCTTCACAACCAACCATGCTTTATACTTCTCAATGTTGTTGTTTCAACCCCTTTCTTTTGAAAATCCATTTGCAACCAATGGGATTTTGTCCTTTAGGAAACGATACAAGGTCCTCTATATCATTCTTTTAAAGAGTTGGCATATCTTCATCCGTGATTATATTTCTAGGATTCTACATCATGCATACTAAGAGCCTCTTTTGTTAATGTTGGTTCATCGACACTAGCATTCAAAGAAAATATAAATATCCAATAATTTGGAGAATACCCATACCTTTTTGGTGGTTTCCTATGCCTAATAGACCTTTGAATGAGTTGAGGCTCATATTCTTCTTCTTCCTCTAATGATTTGGAACTTGTGGAGCTCTTCTCAATTTCTTGTCTTTCTAGGGGTCTCGATTCAGTTTTCTCAAGCATAGAGGAAAATTGAATCACATCTTTCTTTTCTTCCTTTTGTTATGGCTGCACTATAATACGATGCTCTCAAAAGTCAAATTCAAGAGTATAGTCCTCCAACCCATTGACAAGATTTTTACTTTTCAAGGTTTGTAAACCCTGCTTTCCTATGTGGCCAAGTCTTTGGTGTCACAACATGGTCTTCTATATGGGAAATTTTGATTCGATATGTAGATCCTATTGAAGAGGAAACCATCTCTTTTTCTAGAAAAGTATTCTCTGACTTTATCTTAACAGAAGTACTATTACACTCAACCATGCATGCATTGAGCTAGTACAATGTAGCTAATCTACTTCTTACTATCACCATAACACCTCTCATCATTTTCACATGTACTTCATAAAATTGTACATGCACACTCACATCCATTAGCTTGTTGATAGCTAATAAATTTCTTATCAATCTTGGTTTATGTAAGAAACCATCAAATCACCTAACTATACCATTAGAAAATTTCATAGAAATGCTTCTAGGGCCAAAAATGTCAAGGAAAGAATTATCACCCAAATACACCTTACCAACATCATCTTTTTCATACTTACAAAACTAATATATTTTTGGAGTCAATTGAAAAGATGCAGATGATTTAACCAACCATGTAGTACCACCTACATGAGTGGCCAATCCAACAATAAAATCATCTCCATCTTCCTTCTTAGACTTAAAATCAAAATCATGTTTCTTCTTCTTCTTCTTTTTCTTCTCTTTTTTATAGACTTTTCAAAAGTGTCCAAATTTGCTAAAATTCTAGCATATTTCCTTGGACTTACCACCATATTTTGATCTCCCCTTATTCTTGGACTTAGAGAAACATTGTCGCATCTCATTCTTGCCTCGTTCTTTCAATTTTCCTCAAACACTCAAAACCTCTTTAGCATTCAGAGAGACCTTTCTTATCATTTCCTCAAAGAGTAGAGAACCAACAACATCCTCCTTCTTCAAGGTGATTGAAGTGCTCCCAATAGCCATAACTAGGCTATCCCATGAGTCTAGCAATGACCATAGAAAACTTTGGCACCTTTCTACCTCATCCATAGTCACCCCAACTAAGGAAAATTGAGTCACCAACATATTGAAAGTTCCTAGATGATCAAAGATTTATCCTCCTTCCATTCTAAATAAATACAACTTCTTTCTTAATAAAATATTATTTATTGGAGATTTGGCTTGATATATCTCACCCAACTTCTTCCATAACTTCTTTGAAGTGGGTTCTTCATGGACATTTATCATAATCAAGTTTACAAGGCATATTCTTATGATACTTTTATCTTTTTAATCCATTACATCATATTTTGCAACCAAATTTGGATATGTAGGCCTTTGGACATTATCATCTACTACATCCCATAGATCTTGATCAATCAATAGATCTTCTTGAAGGGCACACAATATACTAGGAGGGGGGTGAATCAATATATAAAATATATTTTAAACTCTTTAAATCAACATGAATCATCATTAGTAACTTCTTCAAACATGAATTTTAAATCATCAAAGTAGCAAGCATTAATCTAGAAACTCAGATACACACATTCATACAATGAACACCAAATATATGTAGAAAATTGAAATGGGAAAAACCAAGTGAGAAGAGTTTCTTGGATCTACTATCCAAATCTAGCCTCAAAAAAATAATGAATATTACAATTACGAAGTAGTAAGAGTCACAATCCCCTCTTGTATTTGTAGGCACCAACCTACTGGAGACACCAATCCCTAATACAAAGATATGAACACCAACTCAACAAGTAAGACACCAGTCCTACCGGATTACAAAGATAAAGCTTGTGGAACTTCAATATCGATTGCATAGCTTACACAATATTTGATCTTTCCTCAGACACTCTCCTACACACCTTATGATCTTCTAAATATGGTTCGCATTGATTGAGATGCAACTCCCATTGAATTACACTTGCTTGCACAATTTCTCTCTCTCTCACACACACACTACTCATCAAGTGTGATCTAAAACTATGATGATTATAAACATCTCATTACATTAACATCATTTCATGTCGGACAAGAATCCCTTAACACCATCTACAATTAGCCAAGTTGGCTAAGGTGGACCTAAATTCAAATTTATATGAAACGTGTAGCAGGTTGGTCCTAAATCAAATTTGTTGCCGCCAAAAGAACATGATGTTGTGTGCTTCCTTAAAAAACCTTAACTAGGACCTATTTCACCATCCCACGCTATCTCCAGAGGACACACACTACAAGCTCCTAACACATAGTTTCAGAACATCGCCTAGTTAATTAACCAACACAGTGACCCTTCTGTCACTTGAATCTTTTTGCCTGTTGAACATAAATTCTAGAAACTCTAGAATAAGATGGAACATGTGTATACATACTCCATTCAAACTGTAGACCAAAACTCACATCCGAGAAGAAATACAGATCAGGAACATGTTGCCAAAAAAATCTCTCTACCTGGGTAACTAAACTCAAACATTCTAGATCAAACTTCCAGATTACCTCTATCAAAATGAATAGTTGTAGTATAATACTACAAGCATACTACAACATTCTTCTTCATTGTTCTCAAACACACTAACATGGCATGACATGAATACACCCTAATTTCAACAAGTATGATTACATTTAATTCTGATTGAACTGCTGACATTACTCCTTTGACAATAGTGAGCATTTTGACATCAATGACAATTTTCCTTTGGAATCAATGACAACATATGTTCAACACTTCCATCTTCAACTTTCTATTTTAAAATTTGTGCCAAAAAACTTCTCTATCTCAATTCTCCCATATGTGCTCACCATGTCTAATGTCTACTATCTTTAGCTAATAATTACAAAGATATAATTTATTTGATAAAGATTGATTTTGCATTGACTATTGAGAACCACATCACCATGGATCCATCACATGCAAGCACATGCAAGTTAACGCAAACCGTGATTATTTTATTATGGGTTTGTGACAAATCAAATATGGAGTTGATTTGGTGTTTTGAGTCATGGAGAATTGACATGTTATCTTTGGTTGTCTTTAGTTTGCATGTTTTTGATACAAATAAAAATAGTCTTTGAAAGGACCCAAACCCTTATATAACAAAGTAGCCAACAAGAAAATGGAACAAGTACCATGAGATATGGGACAAACCAAACTATCCATCAAATCAAATCAAAGTGAGATACAACTGCAACCAAGTTTCCAAGCACAATAACTTGACCAAAAAGTAAGAAACAACAAGGTTCCCCAAGATCCAACTTAGACAAAGTTAGACCCAACTCTATTCAATCTCACACCCTTCACTCTAATATGAGATTTGGAGACAAATTTGGGAATACTTTTCTTCTATCTTGTATGACTATCCAATAAATGTTATCATCCAAGTCCTCAAAACAAGGCAAGGGAAGGGGGGTTGCTCCACAAAGGGCCCATCTATGTGCATAATAGGAATGATAAAATGTTGAGGTGGTGTAGATAAAATTTGAACAAACACCACATGAGTAGGTTGAAGTAGATCTAAAGAAGATGGCATAGCAATTTGAGTAAATAAAAAAAAGGTGGTTGGGACTCACTAATAAGAGTCGATGGAGCAGTAAGGGCAAGACTCACCAAAGTCACACCATTATCAAGAGATACATCTTCAGAGGAACCATGAACTAGAGAGTTGGAGGCATAAATAGTCAAGTGATGTTCATGGGCATTCTTCCATCATGTTGTTGTGCCCTTACACTAGGAGAGTGGAAAATCAATAGTGTTGGGTGGTTGATGGTAAAGCATCTTCTACATCTAAAAGAGAGATCCTAATAGTCAAGCAGTTGATTCCAAGGCCTATCCCCCACCATCATAACCATATCCTCGTGAATAGGCTTGGAGATATCAATATCCACTAGAATATGAGCAAACATAGAGTGGACCATATAAGTGGTAGAGTCAACCTTCAAGAACCAACTAATAGAGTTGCTTATGGCCTCATAGAAAGTTTAGAGAGGAAGATTTCAAAAGAAAACCCACATAGGTCTAACATTGAGAGGTTCAAGCAGGGGGTTGAAAGAAGTAGTCTAAGGTTTGACCGAGAAAGTGTGATTTCCTCATATCCACAACTAATCGTCAAGCACCAAATCCTTGTCCTTTAAAGAGTCAAAATAGAGAAAATGCTCTATTTTTCATGTTACTAATTTGGTGTTGAATCTATTTATCACATTGTTCAAGATATGTGGTTTTTGTTGTTTCTTTGGTTCAATTGAAGCATTGGGCATGTTTTGTTATCACTTTTGAGATGTCACATGTGTGTAAATATTGTGGGTTATCTAGTATGAATCATATTGGGTTGACCTTCTTTGGTCACCTTTGTTGCAGTGATAGTGAACCCCACAGTTCCCAGAAATCCCTGCAACCAAAACACCTATCACAAATGAAAGATCAAAGCAACTAATTTGTTATGCAACCTTGAGAGAAAAATCCACACAAGTATCACTCAAGCATCTGATGTTGAGATTAACCTGCAGTTGTAATTGAATTAAATGGAATCCCATTGGATTACAATGAATGTGCATGCTTATAAAAGCATGAAAAAGCAAACCCAAGATGAGGATTGCATTAGATTGTGACAAGTGTCTTAATCTCATGCTATGAGACAACTTGACCTATATTTAGTCCAATCCAATTAATAAAAAACACTCCTAAGTTTAGCTTTAGTGAATAAAGTAAAAAGGGACTTAATAATTAATTATCAAGTGATTATCTTGATTACTCCAACACCCCCCCTTAAGATCAACTTAGGGAGAAGCTATAAAACCCTGATAAAGAATGCAATGATGGATGCATGGATGGGTCTTGGATACAAGTCCTAATGAGGTAACCATGTACAAATAAATGAAATCTCTCATAACCAGAGAAAAGGAGAAAACCACATGGGAAAAACTGCTCTCCAAAAGAGAGAAAAATGAAATGACTATACTAGTGAAAGAAGGATAGAAGGAATATTCAATGTGACCCCCCAAGGACTGCTTCTATCACACAAGTACAATATATGTCCCCCTGATAGGAGAGATAAAATGAGGATATGAATCCCCCCATGAATAAGTAGCTCTTGTGCCAATTATGAACGCCTGAAGACAAAATATGATCCACTACCTGCAAACAACATTTTTCCCCTTAGGAAGAAAAAGATCCACTAGTGATTGGAGAAGCCAATCCATAAAGATGGGTGAATCACGAATCCAAATCCAAATGATGTGTTCCCCTGAAAAGTTCTCTAGTGTCTACATGTTGGAAAGAGATGATGTCAATCTAGAAACTAGTGAAGACTGATGTAGAACAAGTCGCAAAGATGATGAAGATGGTGGGCCAACAATGATGATGTGGCTGTCAACAAAGAGGAGATGAATGTCCTCAAAATATTCCTCCAAATCTACAATATGAGACTTTGCAAACAAGGATGATATGTCTACAAGATATGAATCCCAAGTAGCTATGTCTGGAAGAAGATGGATGTCCTACTACACTGAACCAATAGGGGCCAAAGATGTGGTGATGCCAAGCTGATCAGGAACAACAAGATATGGTGATGAAGTCTCAATCTGAAGATTGGGAACATGAAGACAAATCTCTGAACCATTGGAACATGCAAAACTTGTGATATACTCAAGCTCCTCTAAAGTATCGTCATTAAAGTGTATGGAATCTGTATCTGCAATAGGAATGAGACAATATGCAATAGGTTCCTTTGGGTATGGAGAGATATGAGGGTTTCCATGGATCTCCCAAATATGAGTCCAAAGTGTGTGTGGGGACAATCAATGTCTAATATAGCACACATAGTGTCAAGATCAACACTAGAACAAATAACCCCTACAACATGATCATTGTTAATACCCCATGCTGAAAAACTCCTTGGTGTGTCTGGTGTAAGTATGAGTCCATATAGATAAGGCAAAAGATCAAGTCACCTGAGATGTGTCAGGATGTCATTTCACTAAGACTCATAATTATCCTTTGTCGGGATGACCATAGAAGGATGAATAGAAAAACCCATGATACTTCCTCAAAAGATAAAATCAGGGACTAAGAACATCAGTACATATAAAGTAGATCAAATGAAGTCATCCAACACAAACAAATCCTTTCCAAGTGCCAAGACATCTAAGTAATTGATAGAAATGTGAAATTGCAAAAAAACTAAATAAAATGTACTTGGGGTAGATTTTGGAAAAAGTAAATGAATGGATCTAAAGATCTCTAAAATACCTTTCCAACACTGCTAGAATCGTGAAAATTAGAGATACGAAAAAAATTTGTGAGCTTGGAAGCAAAAAAATGAAGATCTTACTTTTATTGAGAACAAAAAGAACCAGCAGCAAAATATGATAATGAGACCTACACCAATGGAAAGTGCTTAGAACTAGATTTCCAACAATATCTCGTTTTCTCAATATCGACATCGTATGCCCAAGTTATGGTGAAAAGAAAAAAATCACTCCTTTGCATGCAAACTAGGGCTTGGAGGGGGCTAAGTGGTCAGTCTTATGACATTCACGTCAACAAATAGTTTGTAGAATATTCCTTCATCGGGAAATTTTCATGACCATCAGAAAAGCCAAATCTGATGGAATATTAATTTCTTGGGCAGGAATATGTCGATTGCTAGAAAATTGTTGGGTTGTTTGGATTTGTGGCTGGGTGTCGACGATTCCACTGAATCTTCAAAGATTTTGATGTGTTCATTGTAGTGAAGCATAGGTATGGTGTTTAGAGTACGTAAGATGGTTGTATTTTGGAACTTGTAGTTGTTGACTATGGTGGCCTAAGAGTCTCTAGATCATGATTTAGCAGGAGCTTTATGCAATTACATAGTCAGTTCTATCTTCTTGTAGATTTTGGTTTTACTTTATCCTCTAGAGTTATTGGTGTTGTAGTTGAGTGATTGTGCATGAGCCATGGGTTATCTTCATTTAGGAGATGATTATCACAATATCATGCGTAGCTTGATATCACGATTCAATGGGAGCTTTTGGCAATGATGTGGATTCATCATTTGGTGATGGATGATCTTTTGAAATGGTTGTTGGAGTCGAGAAGATCTTGGATCCTATTTCTTGTGTGTAGCAAGAATTCATTAACATCTTTAGTTATATCAACAAAAGATGTTTATCTTAATGTTTTTGAAGATATTGACAACCTATTGCCATTGAGGGCTCTTGGAATCTATGGCTTAGTTTTTAGTTGTGATTTATCGATTTAGATAGATGATCCTTAGTTTATGAGGATGTAGACAATTTATTTCTATGCAGAGCTTTTGGAGCTTTTGGTTGAGTTGTGGTAATGAGGTAATCATGATGTCATTATAAGTTCCCAAATTTTCTATTTTGCATTGGGAGCTTTGATAATGGTTCGTGATAATCTAATTGATGAGTGGTGTGATCATTTTTACAATGTTACAATTGATTTAGTTGGCACAAGATGATTGGTTGTACACCTATATCAAATTTGGGTGAGGCTAGATCTCTTTCTTTTGGAGATTATGTGTTGGAATGATAACTCTTTCGATGACCTTCCACTAGAAAGATTGAAGAGCCTACACCTAGGTTGAATGTGAATTCAACATGGACTTATTGAGGAATTGTTCTTGGAGTCATTGTGGCTTGGTATATCTTGGAGGAGCAATCTCATTCCCAACTATTGGTCCTCGTGGTGGTGAATGATTTGATAAGTATTGTCCACCTAGTTTTTAGAAGCATTCTTTGTTTGTCTTGTCTTCTCATGTGTTCTGAGTATTAAGCTATTGATGTTAGTTCTAGGGACTTTTTTCGAGGAGTATATACATGGTTATGGTTTGAAATATCTCATTATGTTAGATCTTCAATTTTGAGGTCATTATGTTTTGAGAGTACAAGAGATGGTTAGTTCCTTTGGGCATATTCCCTTGTTATAGGAATGGTCATTTGATCTTGTTTCAGCTTGAGAGGCTTACATCTTTTTCTAATATGCTTGACATTGGATTGAATCGTTAGATGTCGACAACTTTTTGTTTGGGGATCTAGAAGAGGGTCTTACTTATCACATCTTGATCACATTATGTTGTTGGTAGGACATGGTTTGATTTGCAAGTTTTCTCTCTATAATTTGTTGTGTATCCTAGATATTTGGTTCATTTCATGTTGGAATTGAGATTAATGTCAAGTTCATCATTTATTGTTATTGTACTGCATTATTTTTTAGTCTCAGTAAAGTTGATTGGAGCTCTTTAATATTTATCTTCTATGTGATGTGAAGAACTTGGGAGAGCTATGATGATTAGAGAACTCTTTGCAACAATTGTGTTTGCAGATTTGCATATCAATGTGTGCTCTTTGACACTATGTGATAGAGGATTTAGCCACATCCTATATGAGTGTTGTTAGTGGATTATTTGGATGCTTTGGTCATATTCAAACTTGGCATTGCCTACACAATAGGATTCTTAGGGAGGCATATGTGTGGTACAAATGGCATTAGGCCTTTTGCATGTGTTTGTGTTTGTTACCATTGGAAAAAGACTTTGTGCTAGACATTAAATATGCAAGGACTTGTAATTGTAGATTAGGTTGGTTATGTTGATAGCAAAAGGTGTACCTCTGATGTGTGTACCCTATTTTTAAGGTATGGTTAGTTGGATCAGTTAGCAATATGTTTTAATCACTATTTGAGTATTTGATAGATAGATTTCGACGTATGTGTTCATGTTGAAGAATGATTTTTCAGAGTGTGATCTTGGCTTTGGTTTCTTATCTTTCATGTTTGGGCAAAAGGTGCACTTGTGATGTGTGTACCCTATTTTTAAGGTATGGTTAGTTGGATGAGTTAGCAATATGTTTTAATCGCTATTTTGAGTATTTGATAGATGGATTTCGACGTATGTGTTCATGTTGAAGAATGATTTTTTAGAGTGTGATCTTGGCTTTGGTTTCTTATCTTTCATGTTTGGGCATGACAGAGGATGAGACCATTGTAGTAAAGATGGTCATCACTTGATGGATGTTGCAAATGCTTGATTGAGTTTGTGAGCACATAGTAGTCAATTGGTGCAGCATGGTTATACCCTCAACAATTAATTCACTATTTACTAGTGTTCCTTTTACTCTTGGAAGGTATATGACAAGTGCAATAATGTTGAGACTAGGTGTGTCATGCACCTTGTAGGTCATGATGTTTTGATTATTAAATTATTTATTATTTTATGTGTCCTCATGAAATGGGATGTCCCACTTTATGTCTCAGTCATTATGTTGTGTGATTTATTATTATTTTGGCATTTATGTGTGTAATTATGTTTGTAAAAGAATATCTTGTTATTAAAGATGTGTAAAAGCATATATAGCAAAGATATGGTGTAAGAGGTATTATGATGTGAAAACATGATTAAGAGGCAAGTTACAAAGTGGATTAGAATTTTTAACCTACTTATGATTCATGTTATGACATATCATAAATCAGCTTTGTAAAAAATAATAAATGATAGAAAATGGAGTGTGAGTTGTATGAATTTTTACCATGATATTTTGGGCCCATGGTAATGTCTTATTGTGATTTTATGGGCCTCTACAAGTCTATATATTGAAGGCTTGAGATGAAGGTATAAGAATAGGAGTTTTTTGTAGGGTTATGTTGTCAATTTTTTATCAAAGCAAAAGGACGTTTTTCTCCATGGTGTAACAAGTCTATCATTGCTGAATAGTACATTGGTTCAATTCTTTGGGGGCTTTTTTCCAAAAAAGGAATCCCAAAGTATATCTATTTCATTATCTTCCTTATGGTTGATTTCTCTTCTCTCATCCATCCTTTTATAAGTGTTGTTTACATAATGCAATGCTACTAAAATTCTAGATTTAATTAATGTATTATAATCTCCTCAAAAGGTTAATGCTGAAATATTTACAATGCTTAATAATTATGGAGATCTTATTTAATTGATAAGAGCTTTATAGGTAACTTTTCCTAACACATGATACTTTTTATTCAAATGATGAATAGCAATAAGCTTTACCATCTTTGAGAACTACAAAACAATGCCAAAATTTGCTCAAAGATTGTTTATAACATATTAACAATACTAACATTGAGACATTGAGTAGTGCGGAAGATTACCTACAAAGTTTAGCAACGGAATATTCATCAATTGCACAATTTCCACTCAAGATATGAGTGAAAACATATTAAAATTATGTCTATGATGTAAAATGTTGTACATCAATTAAATTATTCATTTATATAAATTTCAGCTTCTTTTTAGTCATAATGTTCACATAGACAATAAATTGCAACTTCCTTTACTCCTTTTTATATTATATTTTCAAATTAATTTTTACATATCATATCAATAGCCATCCGACACTGGCCTAGAAAACTAGTGTTTTTCTGGTGATGTTGCTTTTTAAGACTCAAGCAAGTTCTAATATCTCATTGCACATGTATATGTGAATTGGCTACATACAAGTTCATTCACTTCACAAGTATTAGTTTGTGTGCTTCTCGACATGATATGGTAAAGTGATTGGTCACGCTTTCACATATTTATGGTAGCACATTTGAGTATGTATGGAAAAGGATTCATGTTGATTAATCAAACAATGAAATATCCACATTGATTAAATCTGATAAGGAGAACACCATAATGTTGTCACATTTCTCATTTTGTTAACTGGTACATATCTAGCTTCTTTCCTTAAAGTTTGTCTCTTAAAATTTATATGCAATAAAAACATTTTTGTTTTACTCCAAATTTCATTTTTGAAAAACACATGCTTACAGAATTTAACGTTTGGACCCCAGATTTCCTCTATTAAACGGTTATTTTCTCCCTGCCTGGTAATTTGACCACATAAATCCAACGCTAGCACTCTAGTTTCTTCACCATAGAGTTTGTCTCTTGAAGTTAGTATGAAAGATAATTTCAGACCTTTTATGGCAGCTCCTCTTCAAAACTTCAAGATTTTCACAGACCATGTAATTATAGCATTGAAATAAAGTATATGTTGCTAGCACTGTGATTCTTGACCTAAGAGTTCACTTCTAGAAGCTTTTACTAAACATTCGATGCTTTTTCAGTTTTTCATTGCTGCATCTCAGCTGGAACCTTTGTAACTGGGCAAATTACATGGCACCATTTCAAGGGACATAAAACAGACTGCCTTGAACTTAAACTAATCAACAATGGGCAAGATTGAGTACATTTTGATTTTTATCATTTGCTCATTGTTTCAAAGTATCTCTACAATGTTTTAAAATTCCATTCCGTCTTTAAGCTAGGAATTATGATGCAAAAGACAATAAGAAGCACATTATACACACTCACCATATCATCATTGCTGTTGTTGTGTACCTAGAAACAGACAAAATACAAGAAGCATGTAACAATATTGAAAGCAAACAGAGAGGAAAAGGAATAAATCATGGTAAATTTCTGCAATTTTCTCCTTTCTTTCAAACACAGGAGAAAGGAGTAACATTGAGGGGAATAACTAAGGGGGAAAACCCATTCTAAAGGTGGTGACTTGTATATGCAAAGGTTCATATCAAATATCCTGAGAAGAACATCCATATGCTTCAACTGCCCCTTGAGGAAGTGAAGCGTGCAATTTAACCATTCTCTGAATGCCTGGATGCTCAAAACAAATAGACTTTGCATGCAAGGCATGATTAACATAAGCTATACCCTTCCAGATATGGGGCCCTTCACATTTCACATCCCTTCTATTAGGCAATCCCAACTTTGAGGATAAGCCTGTACTAGCACTTAATCATTCTTCATAATATCTGGTGAATTTACATCATCACAGACCTGTCCAATGTTACCAGAATTTTGTTCTAAGACAACCAAAATTTCTGTTTCTTTAGTCTCTAAACTAGTATTTATGATGCATCGGGCACTAAGAAGCACCTTATACACACTCACTGTATCATCTTCACAGTTGTTGTGTATCTAGAACCAGACCAAAATTCAAAGAGCATGTTACAATATTGAAAGAAAACAGGGAGAAAAAGGAAAAAATCATAGTAATTTTCCACAATTTTCTCCTTTCTTTCAACCACAGAAGAAAGGAGAAAAACATCAAGGAAAACAACTAAAATGTTGAAAAACGTCATTCTAAATGTTGAAAACAACTTGTGTATGCTAGGTTTAGTATCAAACACCCTAAAGAGAAGAGCATCCATATGCTTCAACTGCCCATTGAGGAAGAGGAGCATACAATTTAACCATTGTCTGAGTGACTGGATGCTCAAAACAAAGAGACTCTGCATGCAAGGCATGTCTGGCATAAGTTATACCCTTCCAGACATGGGGTCCTTCATATTTCACATCCCCTCTAATAGGCAATCCCAAGTACTGGCAATGCAATCGGATCTGATGTGTCCTTCCACTTTGAGGATAAGCCCGTACAAGCACTTCATCACTTTTCAGAATATCGGGTGAATTTACAAAATCACAGACCTGTCCAATGTTCTCAGAATTTTGTTCTAAGACAACCACATTTTCCACACTGGCCTTTTGTTCTGTTGAATCATCACCTTCAAATGTGATAAACTGGCCTTCTCTCGAGTCAAAAGCAAATTGATCAAAACAATTTTGTGACTCTTCAAAACTGTTATTTTGTAATTTCTGGTTTCCATTTACAGATAAGACTCTTAGGCGAGTGGCCATTTCTCGAACAACAGAACCTTCTGGAAGTACCCTTCCAACATCTTTCTTAGAATACACACGCCATGCACCAAACTTTGATCTTCCATGACCAGATTCAATGTAGACATCGCTCCATTTTGGAGCAGGTCCAATGCACAGGGCAAGATAAGTTTTTCTAACTTTCCGATCAGTAAACGCCTTCACAAGCTTCCCTGCTATTCTGTGCCGCTTAGTTATGACCATTACTCCACTTGTATCCCGATCAAGCCGGTTGGCAAGATGCAATTCCAGAGAAATAGCATCATTCTTAGCACCTGGAGTATCTAGAATTGATCAAACACCATCCACTTTTAAGTAACAAAAACAAAATTCAACTTAAAAGGGCAATAGGGCATTATCTCAAACAAACACTAACTGTGATCAAGACCTGTAAATCATGGAATAGTTTTAGGTTTCAAACATAGTAAACTATGACATTAGTGGTATATAAGTTTCTGAAAAAAATTAATTATGAGGACCCTTACTGACAAATTTGTAATACATGACAGAAAATTAGAGCTATGAGACCAAAGTATCAACTCGAGGGCTGAGGCTAATATTTCTGTAAGTAGCTGATCATGGCTACACTTAGAACTGATGCAACTGAAGAGCTAAAAGAAATGTGGCATGAAATACATAAGTGACCTATCATTAAAAAAACTTGAAATGATTAAATTTTCAAAAGTTTATCATTCTCAGCATTTCCAAAAACCAGTCACAGTAAGAACTAATTAGTAAAACTCCATCATGAACATATCATGGTCAAAGGCAACTCAGAACTAAGATGTGAACCCCTCCCTAGATAACTGTATTTTGTCTTCTTTCCTGAAAGAAGTGTCTGATGTTTGGCAAGTGTGATCACTAATTCCCTTGCCATGGAGTAATCAGCTGCAGAATCCAATGTGGTCCCCTGAATCAATATTAGTTGTGTTATTCTGCATCCTAATTTTTTTTCTGAATAAGGTTTAATTGACTTTTGGCATTAGTGAAATGTATTCAGTCCACTTGCAAAGATTACAGGATATAAGATGAACATGTCACTATATATGATTTTTATATTTTGACATTGCAGTACAATTTTCTCTGCGTATATTATATAGGATACCATGATATTTCTGTTTGTGAATTCAACATTTCTGAAACTTCAAATGATTCCATGTGCGGACCTCAATGACCCTGGCAAATTCTAAATATGTTGAAATCAAATATATGAAAGCAATGTAGACTATCTATGGTTACCCTAGGCTCAAGATTTTCTTTATTCCTATTTATCTGTGGCAACTATCATCCAATTAATTACCATAGGGACCATTATCACTACTCTTTTAACAGCCTTGTGGCATCTATCATCCACAGCTTAATTTAAATGACTTCAAAATTAAAATTACATTTTAGTTGACAAGTAAAGGTATTTTTCGCAGTGTGCCAAATTAGGATGTTTTATCAGAATTCAATTGCATAGTTTTTGAGTCAAACTCATTGACCCATATTTCATGAATAGTTGTCCACGAACTCATTTCTCATGAACATGAATGGTCCACTTAGTACTCGTTACATCTAGGCAATTTTCATAAAGTGAAGCATTGGGACTTCCCACGAGATCACTCATCCCAATACTACTCCGACTCAAGTGCACTTAGCCATGCAGTTTCCTCCAAGATCAGGCCCACATAGCTTCCTATCCCATTTGCAAAACCTCCAGCAAGTGTTGTGCCTTATGAACCGTTCATTATAGAGCCCATTCAGCTCATCCATAGACAAGTAGGAGGTATTTTTCAGAATGCGCCAAATTCAAATGTTTTTATCAAGATTCAACTACATAGTTTTGAGTCAAACTCATTGACCCATATTTGATATTTCACAAATAGTGGTCCACACGAACCCATCTCTCATGACTTAGCACTCATTGCATCTAGGTGATGCTCATAGGGGTTAAGCATCGAGCTTCCCAAAGATGTCACCCATCCCAGTACTAATCTGACTCAAGTGTGCTTAACAATTGAGTTTCCTCCAAGATCAAGCCCCCATAGCTTACTACCATTTGCAAAACCTTCTGCAAGTGGTGTGCCTTATGAACCATTCATTATAGAGCCCCTTTAGATCATCCATAGACAAGTAATTAGTAATTTTTGTAGTATACTAATTTAGAATATCTTACCCAAATTCAACTACATAGTTCTTGAGTCAAACTCATTGACCCATATTTCACTGGAAGTGGCTAGCACAAAGCCATCTCTCATGAGCATAAATGATATATTTAGCACTCATTGCATCTAGGTGATGATGACAGAGGTGAAGCATTAAGACTTCCTAGGAGGTCACCCATCCCACCATTACTTCGACTCATACACTTAACCATGGAGTTTCCTACAAGATTTTAGCTCTTACATTGATTTGTGATCTAAGGACATCTATAGCAAGTCTTGTGATTGTTCCAATAGGAATACTTATTTATTCAAATTTAGATTTCTTGCTATCAAGATTATACATAATTAATGGTCATTATTCCCTATACCCTTTCTTGTGTGGTCTTTAGCACAAAGCACTATGATCATTTCTTATCATCAATAAAACAAATAGTATACATTTGATCATTCATTATTTCCTAGAACAAAATAAAATCTTGCTTTCACATATCTATGGGTTCGCACCCCTACCAAATGTTGGGAAAGGTGTGCTTTGCACCTTGAATAATAATAATGTTAGTGATGTAAAATAAATATTTAATTGTGGTGCATCTAAAGATATGGATAACATATGGGTAGGCATTCTTGGGGACACTTTTATGTTGTATGAGACACTAGTTAAAATTTTAATGTGGGAGTCTCATTGGGATAAATAATTAATGTGGGAGTCTCATTGGGATAAATAATTAATGTGGGAATCACTTAGTACCAAATATTTAATTTTGGGGTCATGATTTAGTAAGCTCATGGTTTTGAGGCACATGGTTTATGTAATACCACTTAGTGGTTTTGTGCAAACGTGTTCTATAAAAGCAAGCACATGAGTAGTTGTTGAGGTTGGCGTGTGAAATCTTTGGCTTATTGGTTAGAAATTGGATTGAGCATCTCTTGTAGGTTGCATATGTGATTACAGAAAGCATGGATTGGGATGTGCGGCTACATATTTTTCATTTGCTTGTTCAAATAGAGGAGTGCAACTAAGTTGCTTGATGCTTTAGAGCCCTTGCATGGAAACTCTGCAAGTATCCTGCAATCTTGTTGAATCTTGAGATAATACATTGAGTTATGTGGGTGCTTTGGGAGGTTGGGTTTCTTCTTGAAAGGGTTTTCCCAAGGGACATTTGGTGCTATCTTGTGGGTATACTTTGTTAGTCTTTTGCATTGTGGATTTTGAATACTTGTTTTGCATTTGCTTCTCTCGTGAGGTTTATGTGGAAATAGTATATTTTGCTGCAATTTACTTTCATTTGGTATCAACACCTGATTTTCATTGTTCGAGAAGCATCTTCCTAGTATAGTTTGAGTGGGAGCTACACATAATTGAATCCATGGTCATGTAGGAAAAGATTAAAGGCACTTCAAGATTTCAGATTTGTTTGCAAATCTAGGGTAATTCAAATCTGGATTTTTTTGTTGATTTGGCAAATGGGTTTTTGTTGGATTCATTTTGTGAGGATTTTGGAGGATAAATTTTTCATATGTCCTCCTGGGCCAAAACAAACCTCATCAATGGATCCAAAAGGCCCGAAAAACATAGATCCATATAAAATTTGCTAAGGTTTGTTGATAGGACCCCTAAGGGATTTTTCTACCTTCTCTACTAGTTTGTACAAATGGAATATTCTTAGAATTTTTTTTGAAAAAAATATTATCCCTTGCACATAGGTATGATTAGATTTAATAATCTTGATTATTATAAAAATAAAGTAAAGAATTATGGGGATGTACAAGGTCTGCAAACCCCTATACTCCCAAATCATTTGGCAAGGTATGGGGTGTGCCTATTGGGAATGGACCCCCACATGTACTATTGACAATTGATAGATTGTGGGTCAATGCACATACTATGGTGTTAGCAAAATGTGTTGGAGGTTTGTTGACCCATGGCAATAAGTACTGCATAGATTTGTAGTGGCATGGAGGATAGGGTTTTATCAGTGTACAACCTTGCATCAAACTCTATGGTAGGTCCATGTTATGGATCATGTGGGCCTTGTTGACCCCTAAGACCCTAGTCAAGCTATAAAGGTGAGCACTTGAGCATTGTGCAACTCCACCTCCCTTTCAATGTCTCCACTTCTTTGCACCAATACTTTGATGGCTCACCACCTCTACCCTCCGCCACCACTCAAGCAACTCCTCACACTCACCACCCCTACACCACCTATGCATCACCACTGCCCAAAGCAACACTAGTCAAGCCCTAGAAGGGCATTTTTTTTTTTACAAAGCATAACTCCTACCCATAGTATCGAATTTCAACTTCTTATAGTCAATGGAAAGCTCTCTTTGAGCACTACACATTGATATTAGTGATTTTTCATGATGTTGCTATTTGTGAGAAAAAATTGTAGATGGAAGCAAGTTTTTCTCTCATTTATTCAACAGGTCATGTCTTGTGTCCAAGGTGCCCAATTTTGGACTTCTTATAGACAACGAATAGCATTTTTTTAGCACTTCATAGTGGATCAAGTGTTTGGTTTCTTGGTTGACATTAATGAGTTTTGTACTTGTTAGGTTACCTAGTGGAAGCAAATCTTTTACATCTGAATGAGTTTTTTGATGATTTTTTTCGAAGTGTATTTTTTTGAGACCAATATAGTGGTGCAATCAGAAATGGGATTTGATGCCTCCTAGTATGGTTTTACAAGTATTTTTTGATAGTGTCAACTATAGGGAAAATAAGTGTTTGGTTGTCTTCTAATTTTAAGGACATGGATGATACAAACGTGCGAGATTTTGGATCTCAATTTAGTGGAAGTACATGGTTGTTATGCAAATACATAGTCGGTGGTGGATTAATTCCTAGAGTAATGGTGGTGGTTTATCTTCTTGGCCTAGAGATCATGGTTCTACTTTACCCTTTAAGTGCTAATACTATTGCAGTTGAGTATTTTGATTGTATGAGGACCAATGGTGACGTACAATTAGGAGATGGTTATCACAATGCACATGTAGCTCAATATCATGGTGTGATGGAAGTTTTGGCAGTGATGTGGATTTGTCACTTACTAATGGATGATCTTTTGCAACAGTGGTTGGTGTCACAAGGAGCTCTTGGATTCTATCTCTTGAATGGAATGAGAGTTCATTGAAATCTTTAGTTCTATTGACACTTATCTTCTTGTGGTTTGGAAGTGTCGACAACTTGTTACCATGGAGGACTCTTGGAGTCTTTGGTTGAGGTGTCACTTATGATTTGTCAGTTTGATAGATGATCCTTGGTTTAGAGGATACATATTGTGCTATGGTGGACTCTTAATTACTAATTGGTGTTTTGGGCTGATATAGGTGCTTTTGGGAGCAAATATGTTCATTAAAGACATGGTTTTCTTTTGAGGAGATATAGATCACGTTGTCATGTCGAGTTCCTAGTTTTTGTATTGATCATGCACAAGGAGCTTTGGTAATGATTTGTGGTAGTCTTTTGGCATTGAATGTAATTATCATTTTGCCTTGGAGCTTCTAGATATTGTAGTGATGCAATGGCATGAGATGGTTGGTTGGGTGCTCATAGAGACTAGATAGACATAGATGAGACTAGAGATCTCTCATTTTTAGAGATTGTGTGTTGAGACAATTACTCTTGATTAAAGTTCAACAAGAAGACTGAGGAGCCTACATCTAGAGCTAGACGTGAATTCAACATGGACCTAATGAGGATATTGTTTATGGAGAGAGCCATGGTGGCTCAATGCATTTCAAGAGAAGCAATCTCATTCCCCACTCTCTGTCCACTAGGAAAATAATCATATGATAGATATTGCCCACCTTGTTTTTAAATGCATTTTGTTTCATGCTTTTTCCTCTCATGGGAATGAGTTTTGAGCTATGAATGTTAGTTTTGGAGGGCTTATTTGAGGATTACTTGGCATGGTTTCTTTTTCCTTTGTCTCCTTATGTATATAAGTTTATTATGATGACAACATTGAGGAGTTCAAGGGATGGTTTTGGGCATATTTCCTTGTTGAGGGAATGGATGTTTGTTTTGTTTGACCTTCCTTAGGTTTGAGAGGCTTACATCCTAGCCAATTTGTTGATATATTCTATGTCTAACCTTGGGTTTGAATGGTTGTATGTTGAGGAGGCTTTTCTATTTGGGGTTTTGCAAAGAAAATCTTACTTATCACAGCTTTAGCACATAAATGTTGGTAGAAGTACATGGTTTTGATTTGCAAGTTTTCTCTTGATGCTCTAGTGCTTCTTCCTAGAGGTTTGTGTTCACATGACATTGGAGTTAATGTTTGCATGGAGCTATTGCGATTGCTATGTTTGTGATTAGTTACTATTACTATACTTCATTTTATTGATGACATATGAAGGCTCTTTAATCTCTATCTTTTGTGATCTAGAAAACTTAGATGTGTTAGCAACTAGTTATGGATGTTATTCCAATTGTTGATGAGATCTTGGTAGCTATTCAAGCCTATTTGTTAACATTACATTTGGTGTTTGTGTTTGAATATTGAGTTGAGGCAGGATTCATGCTTCTCATGACAAACATCACCTTTGGATAGAATCTTAACGTTCATGTATTGGGATGATGGAGAATGAGAGGGTTCTTGATTGAGATGGTGGTCACCTTAGTTGTTATTACATGTATCTTGATGGAACACATGGATGTTTAAATGGCACATGTTAGCTATAGGGATTGACCCTTTGATGATTGAGTTTACTTTTGACCCCTTGTGCAAGGTATACAAGAAGTGGGTAAATGTTGGGAAAGGTGTGTTGTGCACCTTGCATAATAATAATGTTAATAATGTAAAATAAATATTTACTTGTGGTGCATCTAGAGATGTGGATACCACATTGGTTAAGCATTCTTGGGGACACTTTTATGTTGTATGAGACATTAGTTAAAAATTTAATGTGGGAGTCACATTGGGATAAATATTTAATGTGGGTATCACTTAGTAGCAAATATTTGATTTTGGAGTCATAGTCTAGTGAGCTCATGATTTTGAGACATTTTGTTTATGTAATACCAATTCGGGTTTTAGTGCAAGCTTTTTCTACAAAAGCAAGCACATTAATAGTTGTCAAGGTTAGCTTCTGCAACCTTTTGCTACTTGGTTGGAGGTTGAATTGAGCATCTCTTGTAGGTTGCATATGTGATTCAAAGCATGGATTGGTATGTGTGGCTACATATTTCTCATTTGCTTGTTCACATGGAGGGGTGCAATTGAGTTGTTTGATGCTTCAAAAGCCTTGCATGAAGACTCTGCAATTGTATTTTAATCTTTCTCTTGAGATAATACATTGAGTTGTGTAGATGTTTTTTGAAGCTGAGATTTTTCTTGAAAGTGTTTTCTGGCAGTAAATTTGATGTTATCTTGTGGGTATGCTTTGTTGTTTTGCATTGTAGATTTTGAATACTTGTTTTACATTTATTTCTCTCTTGAGAGTTATGTGGAAATAGTATATTTTGCTGCAATTTCTTTTCACCAAGTACTCTTGGCAATTGCACAACATTGTTACAGCAAGTGTGCAACACAATATATGTGAAGTGAAACAAGTCAACACAGCATCAACTATAGCTCCCAGCCTACCTTGGGGCCACTTTGCTGCTGTACACCCATTAGACTTATGCTTCCACAGTTCTCCTAAGTTACATATTTTTCATATTAAGAAAATATTTAATGTTCCTTTTTAAGTTTTCTTTGTTTTCTTTAAATATAATAAATCTAATTCACAATAATAGTTGCACAGTTAATTATAAGTATGAAATTTAACCTAGAAATTGTAACTTTAACAATTTATTAAATAATTCAGTTTTAATACTTAGAATGTATCTCAAAAAATATGTAACTTATTCTCTTATCTCTGCTATAAATCTTCCTCCAACCTTCAGTAATCTCTCTTTATTTAAATGCCTTTGAAATGTTTTAGAGTCTGCCTGATTCAGGGGTTTTCATCCACTAACTCAGAAATAGAAATTAAGGGGTTTTTGTCCTTCAATTTCAAACCTTGAGGGGTTTTTTCCTTAGGTTGCTGAACCACGGTTCAGCATTCCACAAGGGATGAAAATCACATATAAAATATATTTCTCCATGATGCCTTCTTCACCTTGCTTAACTCTCTTAAGTAGCATCTTGCTCCAACAGTCACCACTCTTCCAATGCCCCTTGAAAAATAAACTTTAATTATAACTCCATTAATTAATCCAAGCGCTGCCTTTTTACTTTTTGCGATTTCTTTTTATTTGGTATCTTTTGTCTTCTAGTGTTTGTTGATGTGGTTTGTCCTATTCCGCAGCTCTAATTCCTTTTGCAGCTACTGATATTAGTGGCAGTTTTAAAAAGTAACCCTCCCTTTTACTATAGTGGCTGCTCATAATTGGGTCCTCTTTTAACTCCCTTATTAAGATTTCTAAATAATTTACCCTGGAGTTAATTTTTGAATTGAGGGCACTATAGTTCACCCTTCCCAAGATTGCTTGTCCTCAAGCAATTGCAAATTATAATGCTGAAGAATTTCCTCACTCTCCCATGTTGCATTTTCCTTGGGAAGATCTTTCCATCGAATCAGATATTTTGTCATTGTTTTATTTCTTAACTTTTTCTTACTGAAATGTATAATAACCTAAAGTTTCAGAATCAGTTTTCCTTCGTCATCAAGTGGGGTAGCTCTAATGAAGGAATGACTTGTCTTCCTAAAACTCTTTTTGAGAAAGATACATGAAATAAATTATAAATCTTACTATTTTCTAGTAATTCTAATTCATACGCAACCTCCCCGACTCATCATTTGATTCTATAAGGACCATAGAACCTTAATTTTAATTTCTTCGTTCCACTTTTCTTTATGGGAGATTGTCTATAAGGTTGTAGCCTTAAGAGGATCATATCTCCTACTTCAAATGTTCTTTTAGTTTGATATTGATCCGCATATATTTTTTGTTGATTTTGTGCTCTTCGTGGATTTTCTTTGAGTGATCCTAAAATTTCTTGACTTTGCTTAACCAAGTCTTTTGCCCCTAGTACTCTTTTATCGATGATGACCAAATCCACAAAGGATAAACCATCATAACCATATAGTCTTAAAAGGTGTCATCCCAATGGACATATGATATGTAGTATTGTAACAATGTTCTCCCATATAAAACCATTTTACCCAAGTTGTCTAATGCTTGGCTACATAATTACGTAATAGCCCTCCATCCATTTATAGACAATTTTTGTTTGTCCATCCATTTGTGGATGCCAACTAGTACTAGGAGTTAATTCAGTTCTTGTTAAGTGAAAGAGTTCTTGCCAAAACAAACTGAGGAGCTGACTATCTCTATCACTCACTATGTTCTTTGGTAAACCATGTAACCTAAAAACCTCTTTGAAAAATAATTCGGCTACTTGAGGTGCCTTAAACTTTGTGGATATGGCAAAGAAATGACTATACTTAATAAGTTTGTCACCACAACATATATACAATCTTTACCTTGTGACTTAGGGAGCCCAGTAATAAAATCCATTGATATACTTTCCTATTTTTGGTTAAGAATCGATAGTGGTTGTAATAACCGTACAAGAAAAGTATGTTCTATTTTATTTTGTTTGTAGATAAGACACTCCCTGGTGTACTTAAGTACGTCTCCTTTGAAACCCTTCCATGAAAATCTCTCCCTAATTTGTTGGTAGGTCTTAAAGTAACCTTGATGTCTTGCCATTGGTATGTCATGTGCAACCTTTAAAACCTTATTCTTGATCTTTGATCGTGGGCTAAGATAAATTCTATTTTGTATAGAATAAGGTCATCTACCACCTTATATCTTTTATCATGGATCTTCCCTTCCAAAATGTCCATAGCAAATGTGTCTTTCCCATATTCTACTATCATGTTAGCTTTCCAATCAAGATAAGTTTTTGGTAATGAACACAAGTAAGGTTTCCTTAATAGAGCATCAACTACCACATTATTCTTACCTTTAACGTATTCAATGTCAAAGTCATAGGCTTGAAGCTTGTTTACCCATTTTTGTTGCATGCCATTTAAATCTCTTTGGCTAAGAAAGAACTTCAAACTATTGTGGTCTGTTTTGAACATGAACTTTCCACAAACCAGATATTGTCTAAATTTTTCAAGAGCATGCATTATCGGCTATAGCTAATGTTTCTTTATCATAGATTGAATAACTCTTTTCAATGTCCTTTAAATTTTGGCTTTCAAAGGCTATTGGATATCTCTTTTGCATTAACACTGCTCCAACTCCTTCACTTGATGCATCACATTCTAGAACAAACAAAAGTGAGAAATCTGGAATGGCAAGTACAAGACATGAGCTTACTACTTTCTTGAGTTTATTAAAGGCTTGTTGAGTCAATTTTGTCCATGCAAATGCTCCCTTCTTGGTTAAATTTGTTAATGGAGCGGCTAATTGAGAGAATCCTTTAGCAAATCTTCTATAATAGCTACAAAGTCCAAAGAACCCCCTTAATTGAGTTAAATTGGTTAGTGGGGGCCAATCCAAAATGGCTTGTATCTTTTGTTGGTCAACTTTCACCCCTTCTGCACTAATAACATGTCTTAAATAGAAAATCTTTGTTAACCCAAACTCACATTTGGAGTCCTCAGAATAAATGGATTGTTGCTCTGATATTCCCTAAACTTCATCCAAATGTTGTAGATGTTCCTCCAATGATTTGTTGTAGATCAAGATATCATCAAAGAATACTAAGACAAACTTTCTTATTGATTTATAAATAAATGGTTCATTCATGATAAGAAAGTGGCGGGAGCATTAGTTAAGCCAAAGGGCATAACTAAAAATTCAACATGCCCAAAATGATACTTGAAAGTAATCTTATGCACTATCTTCTTCTCACACTCATATTTGATGATACCCTGATCTCAAAATCAATTTTTGAGAAGTACAGTGCTCCATGTAATTCATCAGTTCTTGGGATTGGATATCTGTTTTTAATAGTTTTTTTGTTTAAAGCCTTGAAATCTATGCACATTCACATCATTCCATCTTTCTTTTTAACTAAAACAACTTAGGACATGCAAGGGCTCAAACTTGGCCTAATAAGATCCATCTCAAGAAATTCTTTAATTGTATTTTCAATTTCTTCCTTAAATCTTTGTGGATGCCTATAGGGAGTAGCTATTGTGGGTTTTGTTCCTGTTTTTAGTTCTATAACATGTTGAAATCCTCTATCAAGAGGTAATCCAAACAGAATGTCTTTAAAAACCATGCTATTCTTGTCCAAGATTTTTTGTATGTATATGTGATAATGTTTTTACTTGTAGTGGTTATAGATTCTAATAAATATTGTGCTGCCCATGCTACTTGTCCACTCCTAAAACATCTTTCCATTCTTTTTGCTGATATAATTATAGAGGCTCCACCTAAAATGCCTTGTAACAATTCTATCGTCTAGTAATTTTGTGTAAACTCTCCCAAAGAGCGTAGCCATTACACTCCTAAGACCATATCAAATTCTCCCATGCCCACCACATAGAAGTCATCTTGCATTTTGCGTCTACTAAGGGTAACCTCCAACTGTTGAATTTTCTTAGTGCATGAGATGGTAAAACCGTTCGCTACTATAACATTGAATCCACTGAAATCTTTTGTTTGTAACCCTCTTCTAGCAACTAATCCTTTATCAATAAAATTGTCATTCTACTATAAATTAGGACTGTAACTTTGTGCCTTTGTAGGACCCGTCGTACTAGAAAAGGATTATATTTTGGAGCACCTGACAAGGTTGCAACTATGCTATTTGAATATTCACTTTCTTCTTTTGATTTAGTTTCACCTTCAACTACTTCAGGTTGTGGTTCTTCCTCCTTATCAAACATTACTTCTATATAATGCACTTGGCCTTTTCACAAATAGTGTTGTCCAAATTCCCATGGTTTTCTACAAGAAAAGCATAGTTTGTTTCAGCACAATACATTTTTTGTTACTTAATCAAAATCACTCTTTGGCGGTAATGCCTTTTGTTGAGAAAAAGCCATTTGAAAAGGTTTTGTATTCAGCCCTATAAGAGGGGTTTTCTGAAAGAACTTATTCTTGGCTATGGAAGTTTCTATATTCAAAGCTCTTTTCATAGCCTCTTGAAGGGTTGATGGATCAGATGCCTTAATTAAACCCCTAAGCGGTTCAATTAGCCCTTTGATAAAAATGTCGATTAATTTTCTTTCCAAAACATCGAGCACCATTACCGATAATCTTTGGAATTCTTCTACATATATTTCCGCTATCCCTTATTGTTTTAATTGTGCAAATTCTCTAAAATGGACTTCTGGATCCTTTCTATTGAATCTCTCAATTAACCTTTTGCAAAATTCATCATAATTGTCTATTGGTCTATGACCTTGGGTAACCAACCCATGGTACCAACATTTGTGAGCTGATCCTTCCAAGTGTAAGGTTGCAAATTTGATGGTATCGTCCTTGATCATTGGTTTTAATGATGGGTATGTGTCTAATTATGCACCCACGCACAAGCAGTACACTTATTAGATTCATCAAATGTAGATAATGTTAACTTACGCAAAGTTTGTTGATGTTCATTTTGTCTTGGTTGGGGTCTACACTCCACTCTCGATCCATTTCCTCCTCTCTTCATATTTATGTAATTTGTGAGAGATGTTGCTTCTCAAATTTCTTCAGGGAGATTTCTATATTCCACATGACAAGCGGTGATATCTTCTTTGAATGAATGTGGGATGATGGTGTCTATCCACAAACCCAACCTTGGTTCTTTGTGTGTAACTTTTATGCTCATTATTGTTACTGTTAGAAGTTTCCCCACTATCTTGATTATTGGGATTTTCTACATTATTCATCTTATGTAACATTTGCCTCATCATACCTATCATAAGGTCAAATTTTCTATCTATTTTATTTGTATAATCACAATTATCATTTTCTCTAACCAATTTTACTTCTATTGTTTCAAAATCCAAAGGAGTTTCAATCACCTTAAAATTTTGAGTTTTTCTTAGTTCTCTTTGATAATATCTGTTGGTTTTGTCACTTAATTACATATGAAAATAAACTCACAGGCTGGCAAGAGGCAGCTCTGATACCATTTGTAACATCCTCTTTTAAATTTTCCTTGTTTTCTTTAAATATAATAAACCCTAAGTCACAATAATAGTTGCACAATTAATTATAAGTATGAAAATTAGCCTAGAAATTGTAGCTTAACAATATATTATATAATTCAATTTTAATACTTAGATTGGAGGAAGATTTACAGCAGAGATCTACTTGAATCAGGGGTTTTTGTCCACTAACTCAATGATAGAAATTAAGGGGTTTTGTCCTTTAATTTCAAACCTTGAGGGTTTTGTCCTCAAGTTGTTGAACTGCAATTCACATTCCACAAGGGATGAAAATCAAATATAAAATATATTTATCCATGATGCCTTCTTCGCCTTGCTTAACTCTCTTATATAGAATCTTGCCCCAATAGTCACCACTCTTCCAATGCCCCTTGAAAAACAAACTTTAATTAAAACTCAATAAATTAATCCAAGCGCCACCTTTTTACTTTTTGTGATTTCTTTTTATTTGGTATCTTTTGTCTTTTAGTGCCTGTTGATGTGGTTTGTCTTATTCAGCAGCTCTAATTCCTTTGGTGGCTACTGAAATTAGTGGCAGTTAAAAAAAGTAACCATACCTTGTCCTATAGTGGCTACTTATAATTGGGTCCTCTTTTAACTGCCTTACTATGTTACCCCAAGTTTTTGGGACAAGGACAGCATGGGATGGAGGGACACATTTCGGGGTCCCCGATTTTTCAGGTCATTTTTGGGGATGGCGGGGGACAGCTATGTAAAAATAGGGAAAATTTAAAATATATATTGAAATTTTAAATATTCATATGATAACATTGATAAATCATTCATATATACATTATAGAACCTTAACACATAACATTTGCGTTAAATTGAGAGTTCAAATGAGAGTCAAAGTCAAACAAATTAGCAATCTGGTTACTTTATATTTGTCATACTTGGTAAAATGCTGCTTGAAGTTGATAGATGTTTTGTCAAAAAATTGTTGTTATGTGCTTGGTGTAATTATCATTGGGTGAAATACAAACAAATTCTAGTATGGAATATTCCAGAGGGTATAAAATTACAATCAGATTAAATCTCATTCACATTCAGATTTATAAACTTGGTTTTAATGTTTGCCCAAGTTTTCCAAGGCACCTAGTTGTAGCTTACTGTGTAGAGAGAGGTGGAAATTATTCGCAGACCTGTAGCTTCATATCAACAGTCCCAACAGTTTTAAGAGCAATACCAGTTTAAGTTTCAGATCAAACTCCTATTGGCTAACCAATAGATCCATACAGTTGCTTAAGGGTGGATTTGTTGCATATAAAGGGAGTAATATTGTTGTACCAGAAGTTTACTGCCATAGGAACCTTCAGTTCAGTTTGGGATCAAAATATTATAACTGTTAAAACAATACAGACTGCTGCATATAGGGTTTTAGTACATTTTCAGCCTATATTGCTCCAGTTGTAAACCACAGGTTGGTATTGTAAGTTTATTTTCAACAAAAAATTATTTTAATACTCTTTGAAGTGTTGATATTAAAAATAAGTCAATCATTCACCTTCATAAACACTGATTTTTTTAAATAGCGTTGGAAAAAGGGAGAGGGCCAGCTGTCCCCAAGACGGTTTGGGGACAGCTGGCCATCCCTTCTACAACTCACCGACATCCCCAAGTTTCCAGGAAGTTTCCAACATTTTTGAAAATTTTGGGGACAGCCCAGGGACGTCCCCAATGTATCCCCCCGTCCCCAAGACGTCCCGAAAACAGGGACGCATCAAAAAGGGCCAAGGGCGCATCCCCAGGTTTCCCTGCTGCCTTATTAAGATTTCTAAATAATTTATCCCAGAAACGGGGGGACATGTCAAAAAGGGCCAAGGGTGCATCCCTAGGTTTCCCTGCTGCCTTATTAAGATTTCTAAATGATTTGATTTGGATTTAATTTTTGAATCGAGGGTAATTACAAAATCATAATGTAAAAATGGATATGTCTATGAGTATCTATATATATTAGTTAGATTTGAGTGGGTCCCAATCAAACTATAGTCAGTCCTAGTTATCTATTTTGCATGCATTATCTACCTAGCTAAATCCACTAAGATTAACTAAGTGAATATTTCTATCTTGGAAGATAATTGTAAGTCACTCCCAGCTCCATCTGTACGTTATTCAGTCTAAATATGGAGGATGCAATTTTATCAGATTAATAAAATTGAATTAAAAAAGTGTTCGGCACAACCACATTCTGAGCCAGCCAGAAGACTAGTAATTCAGCGGTAGAGAGCACAACAGCCTATGGGAGGTCCTAGGTTCAAGTCCTCGTTGGCTATTGGTCCATGGAAATTTGAAATGGTCCTAAATCCAAGTTAAGAGCCCTAAGCACAAAACTATGGCTTGAGGGAGGCGGTTGCAGACAGTCAACATTCCAAACCATAGTTCGAAGACTCTTTAGGACTCACTGCGGACTCGGTGGACTCAGGAGTCTGCAAGCTGGACAAGTCCACTCGCCGCGAACTCGGGAGTCGAGTCCAGGAGAGTCCTTGCACGGGACTCACGAGTCCGACCTTAGGATTCGCGCGAGTCCTGAGGTCGGAGTCTTGAGTCCCATGCAGGGACTCTCCTAGCCGACTGGGACATCAAAAACAGGGTTTAAAACCTCTTTTTTTTTATTTCTTTCCTCATTTCACCCCTCTACTCTACCAAATACAGGTCTACAACTTGAAGTGAGGTTGGAAGAAGCCGAGAAGACGAGCTAAGGAGATCATAATAGAGCCAGGTAAGTGATTTAGTTTCTCTCTTTTTTTGTTTTCTTCAATTAAAAATCAGAAAAATAAAATAAAATAAGTGGAAATGCTACCAATTTTTTTTCTATTTCTCTTAATGGCAGGTTACCCCAAGTTTGGGGCCGAGGGCGAGGAGACGGCCGGAGGAGACAGTCCCCAAGTTTCCGATTTTTGAGGCCAAAATTAGGGACGGCAGGGGACGGCTATATAAAAATATTGGGAAAATTTAAAAAATATAGGGAAATTTTAAATATTTAACAGATAACATGAATAAGGCATGCATGATACACATTATAGAACATTAACATATAACATTTGTGTTCAACATTATGCCAATACTCAAAGTCAATAGTCAATACGCATTCAAAATTAACATACAGTTACACAAATCATAAAACCACCTCCTAGTTATAATTTATAAACTTATATCAAAATGCCCAAAGGCTACATTGCTGCCATATAGTTTAAAAGTTTGTTATGAAAATCAAAATACAATATCGTATGTCTAATGTATGGAACAAGATAATCCTTGATTATGGCTTTGACTACAAAAGATGCAAAGATTTGCAACGGGGGATATGTATTTTGTAGGTTTAATGATCATGATTCATCATTGGCCTATAACATGCTTAGACCTATAGTTTTAATGAGGTTTTGGGGGAAACACCCCAACAAGATTGAGGGGTAGTGCCCCTCGCGGGGGTTTGGGGGCAGCGCCCCTTGTGGGGGTCTGGGGGCA
>VDFB02323564.1:0-35908 GCA_007258455.2 Sequoia sempervirens
TTGAAATGAAAATGTTTCCAAAAATGGAAAATTTCCAAAAATAGAAGGTTTTTTTTTAAAATGTAATTTTCTTGGCTAACTATAAACTGATAAATTTAATATTTTTGGAGGTTTAAATCATGATATTTTATGGCATAGGTGCTTCTAAGGATGTTTGGAGGGATAAAGGATCAATTCATTAAAGAACCAACATATGAAACCATGCTATATATTGGAGGGAGGAGTAAGTGAATTAAATGGACAAGATGAACATGCATATGGATTCATGCAAGGCCTTATTTGAATCAAAAAGTCATACTTCTCAGCCAACTCCATGCTTTTGGATATGATAAAGAAATTTTTCCAATATGCTATTGTGCAAAAAGAAACTAGGAATAATTTAATAAAAGATAAATATTTATAATTTCCAACCAGAAGACAAAATACGCTATAAGACAAAATAAGATAAATGACAAAATCGCTACCTCAAAGTGTGTATTGGGCCCCTTTTGATCTTTCTTAATATAAAATATTATAAAGGACATTGTACATTCTTCTAGGTTCACATGTGAACCAATTTTATATTAGGAAATATTACACTTGCATTCAATATGATGAAAACCCTAAGCTATAGTAAAATTGGGCCTTTAGATGCAAATAAATCTTGGCTATTAATTTGGGTTTTGAAAAATATAAATAGGGGCATCCCCTCATTTGAGAAGAGAGAGATGAGTTGTTGTAAAAAATATTTTGAAGCAATATGTATAACAAGTCATTGAAGTTGAATTAAGTTATTTACATGTTGCTCATAATGTGGCCATGAAGTTCAGCCTCCTTATTTTATTTCAGTTCTAGTTTAGTTTATTTATTGTTCTATTTTTATTTTCAGCTCTTTAGTTAATGAATAGTTTTAATGGTGGCTATGTGTTAAAGTATTTGATGCACTTCTAGCTCATTCTTCTGGTCGTTTATTGATGATAAGTCACTGTGTAAAGCTTGTCTAAGCTTATTTATTTACTATACTCTAGTTAAACTATGTGTTTGTGCTTTATGTATCAGTGTCACAGTCTAAAAATTTGTGTAAAAAACTTTAAAAGATAGCATTGTTTTTTTGACACTGTAGAAAATTCTTGGTTAAACAAAATCTTATTTTGGGAGTCTATCTTTCTGTAATGCTTTTCCATTTTTACTTTTTATTCCATGAATTTTCAAAATTAGAATAACTCTTATACCCTTACATCTTTTGATATTTCTTTGAAATGTGAGTTATTTTTAGACTTTTAGCTGTCATATCTAATGATTGAAGTAAGTTTTAGATTGTTGTTCTAAATCTACATTTACAGTCTTAATATTTTTGAAACCTTATTACAAAACTAATAAATTATAGCTTTGTAAAAACATAAAGGTCCCTTGTGATTACCAAAAAATCACATCATTACTGAGTTGTTTATGCACTATCAAGATATGACATCAGAGACCTTGGGGTTACTTTCTAAAATTTTCAAAGGAAGGTTACCTTTCAAGAGAGATATGATAGTTGTATTCTATCTATGTTGTTGCAATGCTAAAACACCCATCAACAAGGTGCAAATATTTCTTCAAATTATATGCCTTCAACTTGTGCATATCCTTTGCACACCAACCTTGTTTTGCTCCTTATTATAGCTCCATCTTCATTGATCTTTTTTCTAAACACACATTTAGTGCCTATCACATTTTTGCTTGGAGGTCTAGGAACCAATTCCCATGTTTTATTCTTCTTAGTTTGGTTTAGCTCTTCTTCCATGGCCTTTATCCAAATCTCATCCTTTTTAGCCTCAACATATCTTCTAGGTTGAATTTGAGACAAGAGAGAAAAATTTACTTGTTCCTTGTTGTTTGCAAGTCTTCTCCTTGTTGTTCCTTGTCTGAAAAATTTATCTGACTAGCAAGATGATACTTTTGAACATATTTTGCAGGTTATTGTTCATTCTCTTCTTTAAGCTCTTCATCAATGACATATTCTTCACAATCTAATTCATCTTCAAAGCTATCTCTATCAAACTTAACGTGTTTCATGTCTTCATCAATTTTGACATTGATGCTTTCTACAATCATGTTTAGTGTCTTTTTGTAGCACTTGTACAACTTTTTTTGGGTGGAATATCCAAGAAATATCCCTTCAAATTACATCTAGAATCAAATATTCCCATATTATCTTCCTCTTTTGATGTAGCACTTGCTACCAAAAACTTTGAAATACTTGACATATGTAGGTTTTCAATACCATTGTTCAAAGGGAGTCTTATCACTATTTACTCTTATTTAAACTCTGTTCAAAATATAAACTATTGTATGAACTACCTCTCTTCAATAAACATCAATTTTTTTTCCTCATTAAGCATTATTTTGGCCATCTCCTTAACTATCATGTTCTTTCTTTGAACTACTACATTCTATTGTGGAGTTTTTGGTGCAAAATATTGTCTTTTAATTCCATGTTTCTCATAGTATTCAATGAATTCACTTGATGTAAATTCTCCACCTCTATTTGATCTCAAGCATTTGATTCTTGTAGGAACCAAATCTCCTTCTCAACCATCCTTCTAAATATCTTGAACCTTTCAAATTCTCATGACTTGTCTTTTAGAAAGGTCACCTATGTCATCCTTGAGTAGTCATCAATTAGCAACATGGAGTATCTTTCACCTTTCATTCTAATTTTCCATTGGAAAGTTGTAATTTAATGAGATATACTTTTTATTTTCTATCTGAAATAGTAATTTTTGGAAAAAAATATAAGTATATCCAATAAGGGGACATTACACCATTTTAGTACAACACTCTTGGAAACAATATAAGAAACTATGGTTGAATCCTTTTAAGATTAAATATGGAGGGAAATTTAAGACACTCTTTCTCTCTCCCCTTACAAGTCACTAAAATTTTTTCAAAAGATCTTGATGAAATTTATCTAACACACCAAATCAACACAACTCTAAAATAATAAATTTGTTCAAGCATTCAAGATGAAACACAGTGAAATAAGAAGGTATACCTCTATAGACTCCCAAATAAACTTGAAGAAGAATGAATTGAATTAGCAAGTAACCTCATATCCCTAAGCTTCCATCCTTCAACCTAGATCATGCTTCCAAAACTTTCCAAAAGGTTAAAAAATCCTTTTTCATCCTCAAAACTCATCCTTTAAAGAATATTTTTTAGGAATTCAAGGTTTGAATACCTTGAATGTTAGAGTGACACTTGTCCCTCTCCAATTCATCCTCAATGCACACCTCCTCACAAGTTCTCACACATGTGTGAGACCTTGGGGAGAGGAGTGAACTTGTACAGATCATCCCAATAAATCCTTACAATGTGGCTCACACATGTGAGAGCCTTGTATCTTTTCCCAAGTTCATGAATGAACTTTGCAAAGTGGGGTTGTATATATGACAAGTGACTATTCCAAGTTTCTACTCTTCAAATTCGTCATTCCTTAAAACTAAAATTTTAGAAGGGTCACATCTTGACTCAAGTTCAAAATAATGGCTTAAAACTATACCTAACACAAAGGTATCCAACATGGGTCTAAAAACCCATTAAAATACACAAAATGAAAATTTTCACAACCTTTTCAAAACCTCCTAAACACCAAATCCATCCAAAATTTGACAACAATGATGTCAAAATAACCCCACAATCCAACTTAGTGACCTCATTGGCTTTACAAAATTATACAATCATTCACATTCACACTTAAAAAAATACATCACATTAAGACTATAGTCCCTCCAAATGAACTATAGTTGGCATCATTGATATATTCAAATTTAGAGTTCCTTGAGAGACTTGTCATTCCATTGGCCATGGAATGTAACCTTGCATTCTTCATTTCACATGTCAATGTATTCACAGAATTCCTTAGTTAAGCAACCATTAAAATGTACACTTTTATAGATATGATCTCAAATAAATTACCATTCTCAATTTTAGTAGGATACTTCAACAAAATGCAATTATTGTATTTCCAATTAACATACTCATCGAGAATTCCTAATTGAAAAAACACACAAGAAAATTCCTTCAAATCACACAAGGCAATTAGGGACTTTGCATTATGAAGTTTTCACTAGAATTCAAATCACTTATATTTATCATTGCATCAAAAATCCACTAAGTACGCAGTGACTCTTAATTTACCTTCAACCATATAAGACTTAGAATATAATTAAACTATTATCGCATGCAAAATTAATACATGATCATACTCTAATATTTAGACTCTCATCTAAATCATCGTAAGTTTTTAGAAAATATATATTTAAAACAACTTCAAAGATAAATTCATCCTATAGTGGGCCAGATGACTCATGTATTGACCTAGGAAAATGCTTAACTAGTTTTGACTACCTTGCATGATGCATGTGTATCAATTAAAAGGTGTTTCACCAAGGCCATATGGAAGGCAAGGCCTTACAACTAGTCATGTGACAAGTGGTGCTTGAATAAATAATACAAAGATCATCATTTTTGATATATTTTTTGTCACTAACTAAAAATAGTTTATGAGATTCATCATCATATTCAATATCCTTTTCATCCATTATGCCCAATTATTTACCTTGATTCATGTATTTATTCTTCTTGAGGCGTTAGCACTAAAAATGACTATGATGATTAGAATAATAGACAAAATCCCTTTCTTTTTCTCACCATTATCCAAATTAGGATGACATTGAGGTTTCTTACTCTCAAAATTTTAAAAATAATATTTTTATTCAACTTTGTCATCTCCATGAAGAATTTCTTCATGTTTTAATAATGGACATTCTAAATCATTCAATTTTTAGGTTTTTATATTTTCCACTCACTATGACCATGGTATTAAAATTCTCAAATGAATTTTAAAAATTATTTAGAGTTATGGAGATGATATATTTTATAAAAATAGTCTCACTTGTATTAATGAGATGACTTCAAATACCCTTGAGCATTGATATATGCCCAATTACTAATCTATCCTTTGTTAGATTATATAATTTATTTTAGATTATGTGTGCTCTCACATCATTATTATGTCCAAATATTGTGGTTACTAAATCCCAAACTTTCTTTAATGTGGTTGTATTTTACATATTTTCTATCAATGCACCTCTAATAGATAACTTGATCAAGGCTAGTACTTGGCATGTTTTCTTGTCTAATAATTCTTGTAGATAAGCATCTATAGGATATCTTTCCATAGATTCATTTATAATAGAGGTAAGATTGGACAATAGAAAACTTCTTTTCATTTGAGAATGTCATTCTCCATAATTATCAATACCTATCAACTTATTTGAAATGATACCTAATATATTATTTGTCATTATTAATTTAAGTAAATTTAAGTGTTATTATTAGGTAATTCCTTTGTAACATTTTTTTCCAAAATCCATCAAAATTAAAATTCTAATGGTTCCTCTACAAAAAAAAACATTTGCATTATTATTGTCCTTCATTAGAAATAACTCTACTTGAACAATTTCAAACTCCACTTTGTTTTCTTTTAAAAAAAATCAAATCATTTAAAGAGAAATTTGATGAATGCTTGGATAATCTATCTTTTTATAGACCTTTTTCATTTCCATATAAAATTATCTTGAGTTGAGTTTTCTATCTTGATTGAATACATTTATTTTATTTTTTCTATCCAAATTTCTTTATTGTAGGTTATTTAAAATGAAACCTAGTATATTGATATTATTTCCTTTAATATAACATTTGTTCTAGAAAAATAAATTATCATGGCTTCTAAATGTAAACAATGATCATTGTGAAAAAAAATGATCTCTATGATCAACACTATAAGCTTCATATATTGAAAATGACACAAATGGATTTTATTACTAGCATCTTCTTTTCATAAAAATATTGTTGAATCTTATAGACTATAGGTTGTGCTTACTTCACACATATATGTTCTCTACCTATATATCTCATACATCTACCCATTAAAAATGGATGGTATTGATGTGGTCTTTATAGCTTTGATTATTAAGCAGATTATTAATCTGTGTGCTTCTCTAGAATCTGTTACTTTTTGTCACATTCCTAGAGAATGGAACGGAGTAGTAGATTATTTGGCCTAATGGGCCTCTAATCATCTGCAGAATTGGAACATTGGGGATAGGGATCACTTACCCCCAGATTTGTCTCAAAAGTTGGACCACTTAGTGGAGATTGACAGGGGTGTGTAAGGCTCTTGCTTTGTACTTCTTTTGTTATTTGAATAAATTTTTACCCATCTTTTAGTTTTTCTTTACAAACTCATCACTCACTTCAAAAAACTAACAAAATAAACAAGATCTATGAAAACATTGTCTTTTTATACAGAAAACTTTAGATTTTAAAAAAGACATAATAATTCAATTCCAACATTAGCACAATAAATTATTGCAAGAAATAAACAAAACAATAATATATTAATGATGTATTACACTTTAACAAATAAAATAAAATAAGATAAAACAACTCTACATTCCAAATTATGCTTTTAAAAAATACCTTTCAATTTATAACCAATACCTTCAACTACCCCATCATTTATTTAAATTATTTGTCATTCCAACCATATGAATATTAATAAAATGAATTTGTATCCTCAGTTTTCCTTGCCGTGTGTATTTCAATGGAAATTTAGCAAATTCACGTGATCTTTGATTTTTACTGTATACCTATTTTATTCTCTACTCAACACTATGTTTGAACCCCACATATATTTTCTGTAAAGAAATAAATTATAAATCTCATGTGATTTGTATTTTCACTGTCTTGAAATATATGAGCGTTCACATTGTAGTCTATCATAGTATTTTCTATAATAGTATGCCAAAAGTAGAAAAGTGTATATGTTTTTTATTTAAGTTTCAATTGTATATTTTTCTCCCATTATGAGGTTTATTTTTTAATTGTATATTATTTTCCAAAGGAAATTTTTATTTTAAATTAATGTACATTCATGTTATAGTTTATGAGTATTCATATTGTAGTTTATGAGCATTTACTATAGGGAACAAAAGGTTTGAATTCGGATCCTTCTTAGCTAATCAATTGAGGGAAAATTTAGTCTGGATATTTGTTGTCTTCATAAATTTCAAGAGGAGGAGTTATTAATCTATAATTTATCCTATGTTAATAGTTGCAATGCAAAAGATGCATAGTATCAGCTTCATGTGGGACCTACACAACATGCAAAGTGAAGAGCAAGCAAAGGGAAAAAGTTATGCAAACCAACAACATGTTTTTAACTTTAGAGCTTATTAAAATATATACACCACAGGGGGAATCCTAACCACCTTCCAACACTAAAGTAGAATGGGAAATGATTGCTTATGCTGTTGGAAATTGGAAATCAAGATGGCATCACCAAGTCAATGCAAGCTACACTATTTTTTATGCTTTTTGAATGTATTCAATTTCAACAGGGACATTCACTGCCAAGGCACAATCAATTTTATAGATTTCTTATGAACATCTCACACATACTACACCATTAAATTCTTTGTTATTAACATATCAATGCTATATCATTTAATGCTATGGTTGTATTGTAGGAATTTTCTCAGAAGCTAAATAATACTTACATATGCTATTTTTAATTCTTTTCAAATCAAAGTCTACCTAAATACAAATAAATATAGCATATACAACTATTTAGATATACATGTGCATATATAAATTGTTATTGCATTCTCAAACAAGACACAATGGTCTTTGTCTATATATATCAATATATATTTCTACCTATATGTTTTTTTTATAATATCAAACAGGGAATTCAATACATTTATATAGACATAAATTCGAGCTACATTGTCTGCCAATAAATATTATAAACAAACAGAGAAATTGTAAAAGAGCTATTAGACAAAAAATATTATTCACAGCTAAGCTGATGAAAATCCCAGTGGAAACTTCAAACAAATAGCCTATCCATGGCTAGGATCTGAACGTTGCTTGGTTTTTCCAAATATTGGAAGGATGGTGAGATCAATTTGTTTGGGAGAAAGATTTTCATTAATGAGCAGTTAATTGCTAAGGTAACAGGCATTTCCATTGAGGGCATTAAGTTTAATATGGGTGGGAAGCTTTTTGACCAGGCTGTACAAAAATTTCTAAAGATTGAGAAGGGAAAGGAGGACCTACAAAGGACTCCCAAAAGCTATTATGATTTTGTGAGGATTGTCTCACATTGGAGGAAGGTGCTAAATGTGCTTATGGAGTACATTACCTTGGACGGTCATTACACTAGGGTTTTTGGGTACCACTTTGTGCTCCTCAACCATTTCTAGCTTCAGGTTAGGGTTTCTTTCCCTTTCTATCTTGCTTCTTCTATGAATGCTAGCCTAAAGAAAAATAGTCAGAACCCGATTAGGCATTTTATCCTCCATGAGGTTCTGCTTGTTTTAATCTATGATCATTTTAAAGCTATGTCGACTCTGTCCCACCAGACCCCTTCTTCCAAGGGAATGGTTGCAATTAAGGGGAAAGGTAATTCTAGTGTCTCTCCCAAGAAGAAGGGTAAACAAACGGTCTTGGAGGATCCCTCTTATGATGCTAATGAGGAGGATTCGTAGACAACCCCTTTTTCTAATTATTCTAGTTACCTTGCCACTGACAGAGAAGATAGGCCCTATTATCCCAGTGATCTCAAGGAAAAGGACCATTAGTTTAAAGTTGAACATGAATTTCCTACTGACATTCTTGGTATTGCTTGTAATGGGTTTGTGGATTTCTTTTGGTTAATCAGATGGGTGTTTTTTGAGATTAAGGAACTTAAGCTGAATCAGAGGGCTATGAATAGTAAAATGGAAAAGGCTGATAAGAATGACACTAATAATAGAGAAAGTGATAAGGCCACTGATTTTTGGAATGAAGAAGAAAAGAAATATATGGTGGAGTGCCTTAAGAAAATAGTTGAGGATTTGTAGCATTTTAAGAGTAACCATGATGGCAAGCTTTCTGATATGGAGGAAAATATGAGGAACATAAAATATTCTATCCATAAGGTGTTGGAGATGAGCCACAAAATTTTAAAATCAATAGCTAAGACCATGAATATGATGGTTGAAAATTTGGAAAATTCCTATCAGGTTAGAATGTGGTGTATGTGGATGCTGAGAAAGAGGAAAGCCAAGTGGAAGGTGGGGGGTCGAGTAGAAGAACAAGAGAAAACCTAAAGAGGAAGGTTGACAAGGCTCTTGTGAATATTTAGGAGATTAAGAAAGTTGCTTTAAACAAGAATAAACTTGAGTAGAAGGTGGCGAAGATCCTCAGAAATTTGGCCTAGTGGCTGGACTTTTGGTGGTTTTTTGTTGGCGTTTTGTTGTGCTACCTTGAGTTGTTCCTTATTTTCATCTTTGATGGCAGCTGTTTGTTTTTTGTCTGGGTCTTTTTAATGTTGTATCTTTCTCTTGTTTACTGTTAAGGGTTTCAGGGTCCCTTCAAAACCTGTTTGTTCATTAATCAAAAACTAATAATATAAAGTTGAATAGATAAAAGAGCTATTAGAAAAATAAATTAAAAGCCTCAAAACTATTTTTTTCTCCACGCTTATACAAATATCTTTTCAACTTTCCAAATAAATTATTTAAACCCAGTTCTTTATCACCATACCTATTTTCTCTAGGCCATGACAATAATTATATGATGCAAAAATCTCTGAAAAATGTGTATAACAACACAGGCTTAATTGTAAATTTGAGCTACATTGTTTGCCATTAAATATTATAGAGAAATCATTTATGCAACAAATCCATGTAAAACGACTTGTAGCAAATAGTTGTCATTCTAACACCTCTTATACAATTTCTCTATTTCTCTTCAATATTTAATAACAAAGAACATTGCTCGAATCTTGTATCAATATGTTTCATGATATTCTTTTTTTCCTAATTTGCTTGAAGCTCCCTGAAAGAAACTACCTGGGTCTGTTTATGTAAGGGGTGGAGCTTGGTAATTATGTGGGTTGGCAATGTCTTATATCAATATGTTTCATTATATTCTTTGTTCCTCCTCTATTTCAAATTCCCCACAACAAACTCTTATTCATCATATTTTTTTTTCCATTTCCCCATAAACAATTGTTCATTATTGTAGTTTGCATGTTCTATTCTCCAAATTTTAAACTTCTATTTACTGTGGGTTCTAGAACATCTATCATTTTCCTATGATTCTTAAGTGTTTTCCTAATAGCTCTTTTCCAATTTCACTTTTTCTCTTTTACCAATATGTTTCATGATATTCCTTTTTTCTCAAATTAAAAATATATAGTTGAATAGATAAAAGAGCTATTAGAATAACACTTAAAATCCACCAAACTATTTTTTCCTCCACACTTATACACATATGTTTTCAGCATAGAAAAACAATTATTTAAACCCAGTTCTTTATCGCGATACATATTTTCTTTAGGCTATGACAACAATTATATGATGCAACAATCTCTGGAAAATGCATATAGCACCATAGGCTTAATTGTAAATTCAAGCTACAATGCCTGACATTAAATACTGTAGACAAATCATTTATGCAAAATACCCATGTAAAACAACTTGTAGCAAATAATTGTTATTATAACACCTCCTCTACAATTTCTCTATTTGTCTTCAATATTTATTAACAAAGAACATAGCTTGAATCTTGTATCAAAATGTTTCATGATATTTTTTTTTCCTGATCTAGTTGAAGCTCTCTAGAACAAACTAGCCAGGTCTGTTTATATAAGGGGTCAAGCTTGCTAATTACGTGGGATGGAAATGTCTGATATCAATATGTTTCATTATATTATTTCTTCCTCATCTTTTTCAACTTCCCCACAACAAACTGTTCTGCATGATATTCTTTTTTTCAGTTCCCCATAGTTGAACCATTTTACAATTTCCCTATTTGTCCTCCATGTCCTTTGCAAAATGAAATTCTACCTTTAAGATGACTTTAATAGTTTTTCCGGCTTTATATTCTGAAAATTATTTAGTGCGAAAGGATATTTTTCAACTATTGAATCCCTGGCAATAGCTCAACGCTTTCATGATATCCCATGCTCAACCAATTATTATGCTTCAGATTTCTGCCTATTCTCTACTTTAAGTTTCATATTTAGCCGGTACTCTCAGCATCTCCGTTACTGGTTAGTAAGCTTTTCCAATACCTTCCTGTAATTTTCACCAAAAGCTTTTAGAGGTGAATTGCTGGCATATTTCCCAGAACTCATTAAAGCCGGGCCGTAAGTGGATCCTCTAACAACCCGGCGGTTTTGAATGTCCCACGTTTCAGTCCGGCGTAAATAACGCCGAATTTGGCGGCTGGGCTGGATGTTCTGACCAAAATCGGCCACTTCCACCGAGTTTACAGTGGCGAATTTAAACAACTGATTTAAAAGACCAGACCGGGCGCGAGGTACCCAGATAACGCACCTGGCTACCCGGCACAGATCGGCATCGCAATTTCTGATTAAAATAGGATAATTTCTTTTCGCCCGAAGCCACGGTTTGAATCCTTCGTCCAGCCCGCCTGGGTTATGCCACGCGTGTCTTTGGCAATGAACCGGCCATCACGCAATGGTCAATTGAGTTCAACCGAAACGGCAAACGCCTGGCGGCTGGCCGTCCGAACCCGTTTCACATTGCTTGGCACTAAATATTCTAGGCAAATACAGAAATTGTAAAAGAGCTATTACACGACAAATCCTATTCACAGCTCGGCTAATAGAGAATCCCATCAAAAACTTCAAATGTTCAAATAAATTGAACAAATAAAAGAGGTATTACAAAGAATAATACTTAACACCCACCAAACAAATTTTTTCTCCAACATGTTTATGCTTTCATACTAACCCTCTACATAAATATACATATGTAATCACTCCTATCTTAATCTACAATTGGTCCAATCTTAATGGTTGTAATGACAAAGATGCACAAAGATAACTAAAACAATAAATAGAGGGCGATAAAATCACTAACCATAACCATATTTTTTTACCAAAGAAACAATATTTAACTACAATTTCTCCTATGGTAACGGGTATAAGGCCATATATTTATGCAATCACTCCTATATTAATTTGTAATTGGTCCTATGTTAATGGTTGTAATGACAAAGATGCACAGAGATAACCAAAACAAAAAATGCAGGGCGACAAAATTACTAACTCTAACCATATTTTTTGACCAAAGAAAGGCCAAAGATGGATAGAGATAAACACAAACAATAAACGAGGAACAAAAAATTACTAACCATAACCATATTTTTTGACAAAAGAAAGAATATTTAAGTGTACAAAACCATAACGCCAAACACGCATGTAAAATAACTTATAGATTCCAGACAACAATAATTTTAACATAAATAATAAATAAATCATTTATTCAAAACACCCATGTAAAATGACTTACAGATTGTGCAGAACAACAATTTTAAAACCCTCCAATCTCCTATAAAATAGAGTTGAAGCAGTCGATTTTTACAATAGTCTCCTATCAAATGAACCATGAAACTGAAGTCAACAATTTTTAGAATAGTTTGCTATCAAACCAAAACCACAATGGCTCTTTTGACAATGCAACGTAATCAATATATTTTCTTGCACATTTCAAACTTTACTTTTCCACATTGCAACACCCATGTAAAACGACTTACAAATTTTGGAGAACAACAATTTTAACATAAACAATCAATAAATCATTTATGCAAAACACACATGTGAAACGACTTATAGATTGCAGAGAACGAAAACTTTAAAACCCTCCAATTTGCTATCAAATCGACCAAGAAGATAGTCTGCTATGAAACCAACACCGCAATGTTTGTTTTGAAAATACAACTTAAACAAAGTATACTTTCCCACACTACAACACTCAATATTGCATTTACTTCATCCACCCACATTTACTTTGTCCGCCCCCATCGTACAAGAATGACAGAATGAATAAACATTCCCGCAAGCAAACACTTATGGTTCAGCTTCCGCATATCGAGAACACCAACTCCGCCACCACCAACCCATGTAATTCCCAAGCTCCATGTAACATGGAGAAGGAGGAGACCACATAACAATCCTATTAAATTTTATAGGGGAATTTGATCAAACAACATTCAAAATAAGAGAATTTTTAGAAGTTGATACCTAGACTACAAGGAAACTAAGATTCAAAAGTTGAAAGGATATTTCTAGAAGGGAATATTTGTCAACAATAGCTCCTAAACTGAAAGCTTTATAGATTCTACCAAACATGAATGACAAGGCTTTGATGATCATAGAAAGTATTATGATTTACTTTTAGCCAAAAAATTTAGAGAATGAAAAGAGGACCAAGATCCCAAGCAACAACAAAAAAACATATCTCAAGGTGGATGCCCCATACTAGCCCAAAATTCATTTAATGAAGAAGTATAAATTATCAAGTTATTCCATATTCCCCACCACCAGTACTAGACTTCTAAGGAAAAAAGACACTTAAATTCAAGAGACATGGAGCATTTTCTTGATTACTAACACATATAACACAATTGGAGGGATAAGGAAAACATCTCTTTAAAATACTATCCCAAGTGAAATGTTTAGTCTAGCTTAAAATCTAAATTAAAAGATTGAACTTTGGCCAACTAAATTTGTTCCAATTTTAATCCACCAAAGAAAATCTATATCCATACCAATTATCTACTATAGATGTTGATAACCAAGAGGTGTTGAATAAGTTTCCTTAGAATCTTTACCCCAAGAAAGTAAATTAAACTTGAACATTAGAGAACTATAACGCTTTTCAATAAATATAAAAGAAAGAGTAGCCCAAATTGTAGAAGATAAAACTATAGGCCAAATAATATAATATTTCAAATCTAGTAATTGTCTTAAAATACACAACTTTAGACTACCTTGCTAAAAAATAAATCACTTAAACGATTAAGATGAGGGAAAATGAAAAGGAGAGGAAGATTAAGTTGTCAAGAATTTTTTAAAATGAGCTCTATCAATATTATTAATAAACCAAAATAAATATGGAGGCAATTGTAAACCTTGGGATTCTCTATTTGGGGTTAAACCAAACAGAAAATCAACCTTCCCTCTAGCGCAAAATATCTCTATCCCTAAGAAAGGTAAGTTTACAATCGTTGTGCCTAATCTGTTAATTGATCATAACATTGCTTTAATGGAAAGAACCTTGGTGGGTAAATTTATGGGCCCTAGACCAAATATTGAAGTGGTTAGGGAGTTTGTCAAAAACAAATGGAGAACTTATGGAAAATTTTCAGTAGCGGCACTCCCAAAGGTATTTTTGCGTTTGAATTCAACTATAGGGAGGATATCTTGGCTATAAGAAGTGGCAGTCCATGGGTAATAGGGAAATCTTCCCTGGATCTTAAAAAATGGTCTTCAAATCTAGACTTATCGGATTCTATTTTTGAGAATGTCCCAATGTGGTTCAGACTCTCGGGTCTCCCCCTAGAGTATTGGAATGAAGATGTCTTTTATGGCATTGTGAACTCTTTTGGAGAGCTTATTTCTATTGACTCTATGACAGCTACTAGAAAGAGGTTAATATTTGCAAGAATATGTGTGGGGGTCTCTCAAAATGTTGACCTTCCTTCATCAGTCGAAATTCTTTTGAAGTTGGGTTCCTGGTCGTAGGCTATTGAGTTTGAAACTATTCCTTTTAATTGCTTCAAATGCACAAAATTTGGGCACTGGGATAAGAAATGTCCTTTAAATGCCATCAAAGAAAAGGAGAAGCTAGTTGGAACTTTGAAATTTGTATGGAGAAAGAAATTAGAAGGGGAATTCCTAGAGAATAAAGAGTCTAATGTTCATGGTATCTTAAAAGATGTTGGTTGTGATATGGGGAATAAATGTGTGGTTCCCCAAGAACCCCACCATAAGGAATTTGAGGACACCTTGATAACTAAGGAAAAAGAAACTGGGGGCAGCAGGAAGAAAAGCAGAGGCAGATGTAGGTACTATGCCAAGAGATAAGCCCAACCGAGAATTTTCAAGGGAATCCAGGCTTGAGGACATATATCCAAGGTCTTGAACTAACACCTATTCAACCCCCTTCCTCTCAAGGTTATTTTCCTTCTGGTGCAGATCCCTTAATGGATCCTATCTCCCCAGAATTGGTAAAGGACTCCTATGATAATCAAGGCCAACCTACTAAACTTTCTAGTGATTATTCAACCTTTCATTTGAATGGCCTCATGGACACATTACCCTGGGAGCAAAGACTTATGACTGATAATGAGTAGGAATCTAGTAAAGAAATGGAAATTCAAGAAGATATTGATAGAGAGGAGGTTTTATCCAAGAAAAAGAAGAAAAAAGATAAACAATGGAATAATCCAAGTGGTATCTCCACTAGGTCAATAGCCAAGGAAAACTGTGGAGCAACAAAGAACTCTCGTGGAAAAAGATTTACTAAATGGACAAGAGAGCATAACAGTTTTCAGGATATTGCGGATGGAATTCATAAAACCATCCTGGATTTTCTCCACTCCCCTAGAAAATCATGAAGATCATATATCATGGAATATCAAGGGACTTAATAATCCCCATAAGCAAGATGTACTACGCAATTTTGTTAGAGATCATAAGCCAGATATTCTCCTTATTCAGGAAACTAAAATGTCGAAGGAAAAAGTGGAAAAGATGAAACTCTTTTAGTATTGTAGTATACATGGAAATAACTCAAATGGTGCTTTAGGAGGTATTGCCACTTTCTAGAATAGTCACATAATCAAAGGGGATCCGATTTTGGAAGGCTCGAACCACATTGCTACTAGATTCACCCACATTAGGGACAATTTCAGCTGGATTCAATCAAATATCTATGCTCCCAATGGAAAAGGTACCAAAAAATCTTTTTGGTTGGAACTAGCCACTTTCTGAAGGATTTTTGACAGTGGTTCTTGGGTTTTCATGGGATACTTTAATACCCCCTTATTGAATGAAGAAAAATTTGGAGGATCCCAGATCAATGCGAAAAGTAAGGAGGATCTTCAGAACTTTATCAATAATCAGGCATTGATTGATCTGGATTTGCAGGGCACTTCCTATACCTAGTCGAATCATAGAAATGGTATGGATCTGATCCAGGTTAGATTACATAGAACTTTAATTTCTGATCAATGGTTCTTAAACTATTATTGTTCTCTTAAATCCCTTTCAAGGATTGGATCTGACCACCTTCTCATAAGTTTTGTAGTGGATCCTTTAAAGATAAAGAAAAATATCCCCTTTAGAGTAGAAAAAATGTGGCTTTCTCATCCTCTTTTTAAAGAGAAAATTAGGAAATGGTGGAACATTAATATCTCTGGGACAGCTATGTTTAGAGTTTCCAAAAAACTTAGGGAAGTTAAATTCAATTTTTAAAAATGGAAAAAAGAGTCTTTTGGTAACATTTTTAGGATTAAAAATAATCTTCAGATGGAGTTGGGGGAGATCCAAAATAAAATCCAGAAGGAAGGATATTTGAATGATATTAAGGAAAAATAGAACGAGCTCCTTATTAAGATGCATGTCATCATTTCTAAAGAAGAGGAGTTCTGGAGACAAAGATCTAGAGCTTTATGGTTATCTGCAGATGATAAAACTACTAGGTACTTTCACTTGTCGGCCTAAAAACACACGGCGGTTAACAAAATCTCTCTTATTGAAGCTGATGGTAACTGGTATGAGGAGGAGGAGGACATTAGAAGGAAAGTTGTTATTTTCTTCAAAAATCTTCTTTCTGAGAATGAGGAAACTAATCAAAATGATCAGGATCATTTGATAGAGGCTATACCTAATGTGATTAATCAGGAAGATAACTCTAAGCTGGCTACTATTCCCTCTAGTGAGGAAGTTAGGAAGGTTGTCTTTTCCTTTGAAGGGAGTAAAGCTTTGGGTCTTGATGGGTTTCCTATGTTCTTCTTTCAATGGTTTTGGGAGATTGTTGGAGAGGATGTGGTGAATGTTGTTAAAGAATTTTTTGGGTCCAGAAGTCTCCTAAAAGAGTTAAATGCTACTTTTCTAGTACTTATTCCTAAGAATCCTAGAGTGGTGGAATTTGATGCTTTCAGACCTATTAGCCTCTGTAACTCTATCTACAAAATCATCTAGAAGGTTATGACTTCCAGATTTTTAATTCTATTGCCAACTCTGATTTCACCTCAACAGAATGGATTTGTCCCTGGCAAACAGATCCTTGATTCTATAGTCATAGTACATGAGAATATTCATTCTCTCGTTGAGTCAAATACTGAAGGTTTCCTCTTAAAGCTTGATATATCGAAAGCCTATGATAGAGTTTATTGGAAATTCTTGTTTAAAATTTTAAAGGTGTTTGGGTTCAGCAACAAGGTTCTTGAGTTGGTGGAGCAGCTTGTGTCTACAGCTTCAATCTCTGTTATGGTTAATGGATCTCCCTCTATTTTCTTTCAAAGCTCCAGAGGTCTAAGACATGGAGATCCTATTTCTCCTATTTTATTTACTATTATGGTGGAAATTCTTGGAAGAAATTTGAAAAGGATGATAGATCAAAGATCCCTTGTTGGTCTTAAACTGTCTTCTAGCAATTTGATCTGTTCTCATCAATAGTTCATTGATGATACCATACTCTTGGGAAAATCTACTATTTCAGAGGGAAAGACTTTGAAATTTTTTTTGGATGTGTATGGGAGGGCATCTGGACAGATGATTAACAAACAAAAAAGCTATCTCTTCTTCTTTAATACTCCTGAACACAGACAGAATAAAATTGCCAGAATCCTAGGTTGTAGGGTGGAGTCTTTACCTGCCACCTATCTAGGTTTACCTTTAAGCCTTAAACCCTCGGAGTCCTTTTGGATTTCATTTGTTGAGAGGTTTAGCAAGAAGCTTGCTAGATGGAAAGGAGCTCTGCTAAGTCAGCTGGTAAATTATAGCTCCTCAAAGCTACTCTTCAGAATCTACCGATTTATGCATTAAGCCTTTTTAAAATCCCTGCCAAGTTTGTGGATGCTATTGAAAAGATTCAAAAAAATATTTCTTTGGTCTGGTGTTGAAGAAATAAAAAGGTTGCCTTTAATAGGGTAGGATCTGGTGTGCAGACCTAAAAAGGCCAATGGTTTAGGTCTTAGAAAAGTCAAGATGGTTAACAAGACTCTTCTTGCTAAACAAATTTGGAGAATATTTTCGTCCTCAGGGGAATGGACCAAAATCTTGACAAGCAAATATTTTGAGAATAACATATCTCTTATAATCATGATGGAATCCCATCTTCTACTTAGAGGCTCAACTTATTGGAATAACTTGATTGTTGGTAGAAAAGTGGTTGATATAGGAGTGGGTTGGCAAGTCAGGAGTGGAAACCAAACAAGATTCTGGGATGATAGATGGTTGTTCAAGGAGCCCCTTGCCAAAATTGAACCTTTTCACGGGTGGGCTGAGATTTGTAAAGCTCTCTTTGGGTTGTATGTTAAAGGTTATTGGAAGAATGGAAAATGGGTGGATCTATTTCTTGTTAGTCATGTTCTTGCTCTTGTTCAATCCTCCATGTTGGCTGTCAGACTTTGCCATGATCAGAAAAAAGACTATCTTGTTTGGAAAGATGAACCCTCAGGCAACTACTCTATTTCATTGGCTTTTTCCAGGCTGTCTTCTGCCTAGGTTCCCCCCCTTTCTGGTTGAATGCTTGGATCAAACACCTTGTACCTAAATTCAACATCTTCTTCTAGATCCTACTTCAAAATAAAGTGCTCACAGTTGATAATCTCTACAAGCAAGGTTTTCAAATACCCAATAGATGTTATCTCTGCAAGATGGAGGCAGAGTCAGTTTGTCATTTGTTTCTTCATTGTCCATTTGCTGCCTCGATTTGGGAAAAACTTCTCTGTTACTGGAATTTATCTTGGGTGTTCCCCTCGTCAATTGAAGACTTTTTCATCCAATGGAAAGCTCCTACTCACAACCCAACACTACGGAAGCTGTGGGATTTTTCCTTCCCTCATGTTGCTTGGGGTCTATGGAAAGAAGGAAACAATAGAATTTACAAAGATAAGGAATCTTCAGAGATCATAGTGTTTGATAAAATAATTAGATTAATGAAAGAAAATTTCAATGCAATCCCCCAGAAGAATTGTAATCTTGACAAAGTGGCTTGTTCTTCCTATGATCTAACGATTGCTAAGGAATGGAAAATTAGTTATGATATTTCATGTGCTCCTAAACATGCTAAGAAAGACAGGGTGGGTGTTTGCTGGACTTTTCTGCCTAACGGTTGGATCAAAGCCAACTTTGATGGAGCGGCTAAAGGCAATCCTGGTGCGGTGGAATGTGGTGGAGTTATAAGGGATTCTTTTGGAAAATTTCTAGGTGTGATTGCTACCCCCCTTGGCTCACAAACCAATCACTTGGCTGACACTGTCGGAGCTTTTTATGTAATAAATTTGGCTCATAGTCTAAATTTTAAAAACCTTTGGCTTGAAGGGGACTCAAAAAATATTATTAAATGTCTTCTAGGTAGGTCCCCCCTTCGTGGACCATAAAGTCTTGGATTGATGATGCTATTTCGACCTTAGCTAAGTTTGATAATATAAAGATATCCCATGCCTATAGATAAGCCAATGTTGTGGTAGAATTTTTTTCCAATGAAGGGGTTAAAAGTAAAGGACAGCGCACATGGCTGAATATCAATGATTTAGGTGTTTATGTCTAAGCCTTATTGAACTATGATGTGTCACATGGGAAATATGTGTGTCACCTCAATCATAATGATAGAACAAGGTAAGTACATCACTATCATTAGATTGCATGGGGCCAAGATAATTAGCTTTTCTTGTAAGCTTGCTTGGCATGCTTTGTGGGCTCACAAGTTTGGCGGGACCATTTTGAACCAAGATTTTGTCTCTATCTGCATTATTGTGCTTGCTAAAATGGGAGGAGAAAGAAAAAGAGTTGAGCTAGAAAGCTTTGAGATGCACACAAGAAACACTAAAGCGTGGAACAAAGTTAAAAGTGGGGGTTTAATCCCTTTTCTGGAGAAACTCCATGGGTCTAATCAGGAAGCAACAGAGCTTTTTGAGAAGAATTGGGACAATGGGGAAATAACCCCTTTTGGTAGGAAAGTTAAGCTTGATGAAAATAGCATTGCTAGAGTGACTAGTATGTCCACTGAAGGACACAAATTTTTCCAGGACAAGAATTTCTCTGATGAAGCAGTGGTCAGATTTCTGAAGAAAGACAAGGAAAAATTGAAACTTGTGAAAGTTTCCAATAGTTACTTTGAGGCCGACACCATTAAATCTCTCTAGAGAAAAGTTCTTCATGTCATTATGGAGTATATCACCCTGGATGGTCGGTTCACTAGGGTCTACGGCTATCAATTTTCCTTGATCAATCATTTTCGCTATAAGGTAAGGGTTTCTCTCCCCTACTATTTACTATGTTCCTTAAGAAAGAGTCTGCAAGACCATAAGAAAAACCCTAAAAGATATCCAATATTACATATTGGTTCGATAAGATTAATTTTTGAACATTTCCAAAATCTACCAGCCCCTACTAACCTGGATGTCGCTTCGGCGTCTGAGGAGGATGACACTGAACCTAGTTGTTCGGGGAAAAAACAAAATTTGAGTTCGGTAAGGACGATCCTGGATCCACCCTCTATCCAGACTGGCAAGAAAATCTAAAGACATAATCCCCAACCTGCTAAAGTCTGCCCCACTTCTCAGCTTGGAAGTTCTACTCCCAAAGCCAAAGGCGCTGGAAAGAATTTCCCTGTTAAAAACCTTGTTTCGTATTCTGAAGATTCTCCTGACTCTAAGGATTCTAGCGCAAATAATAATTCTTCCTCTTCTGTCCCATTGACAGACAAAGATGTTAGAACTAGGTCCCCTGGAGCCTCTGACCCTACTAAAAGTTGCCTCAATCTTGATAGGGAACCTACCACTGATTTTCTGGGGATTGCGAGGAATAATGTTGTGGACCATTTCAGAATGTCAAAATGGGTCTTTCATGAAATTAATGACCTAAAAATAAAAAACTGGGCCTCCAAAGTAAATTGGAAGAAGTGGGAGCTAAGGTTTATGTGTTATGCAAGAAGGATGAAGAGCGTAATGAGAACATGGCTAGTAAAGAGATCCAGGACAATGCAGGTAAGGACAGAAGGATAGAAATTGATTTGGAAAAAACAAAAAATGTTGTGAAGATAATTACTGAACAAAATAATAGAATGGCAAGACATAATGCTATCATTATCAACGCGCAATGACTGAAAAAACTGGATAAAGCTCAATAGGGGTCCTTGGTTGTTGATTTGGAAGAGGTGAAAGATAAAAACTAGGAAGAGTCCTACATAGGGATTTTTAAGAGAAACAGGGCTAATCTGAAAAGGAAGACACCCCCCACACCACAGATGATTCATACTTTCAAGAAGGGTGTCCAGGATATGCAGGATCTAGAGGCTGAGATAGAGATTGTTCTGAAGACTCTGGATTAGTTGCTGCTGGTTTTTTGGCCTACGCTTCGACTGGCTCTTTGGTTGTCCTTCCTATTTTTTTGGCTGGCTGTTGTTTTTTCAGGATTTTTCTTTTATTGCAGCCTATTTAATTCATTGGACTTTTTTGTCCTTTCCTATTTTATGATGTAAACTTTGTGGTTTTGGGTCCCTGTAAAACCCATTTTTTCCTTTATCAAAAACAATCGAAACTCCCCTCTTGATTGAATCCCACACTATAGAAAATTTTCTCAATCAAATTCATTCTATGTATATCCTTCATAGTAACACCTCCCAAATACTTGAAGTTGATATTGTTAGCCCATAATGGCTTAGGATACTTAAACCACCACCAATATAGTTGGATAGTTGAAGCTTGATAATTTAAATTAGACTTCCTTAAACAAAGGCCCCCATTTCTCCATTTTTAAGATTTTGAATTCTTGACCCTAAGAAATTTATAGAAAAGAGTATCAAAATATTTAAGGTAGTTTTTGGGAGTACATAAAACCATAAATCGATAAATATGGAGATCTTGAAGGATATGTTTTAAGAGAATATATCTTCCAACAAATGATAACCACCTAAAATTTCATTAACTAATATTCATGTGAAGCCTATCTAGGATTCCTTTTTAATTATCCCTTTTTGAAATACATGAAGCTAGAGGGATCTCTACATAATAAAAATGTAGAATCCCAAATTTAAAATGAAGAGTTAGATAATAAATTCATTGTTGGATAACCATGGAAGCTCTCAAAAAATAAATAATAAATTTACCCTCATTAACATGTTACCCTAAAGCTACCAATTAAATATCCAATTTCTCTTGAATTAGGTTGCCTCAATTATTTTACAATCTCTTGTCAAGGAAATATCATAAAAAAAGTTGTTTGATTGGGAAAATGGATCTAGGTCCTAAATCATACATAACCCAATTTGGTTTGAAGGATTAGAAATGATCTCAAATTCACTTGACTACAAAACCTAATAGGAAGTACATCGTAATAGTAGATCAAGGTTCTAATCATTATGAATTTATGAGTGTGATGAGTAATTTGGTTGACTGTCAATTGACTAATTTTGAATGATGCAATGAACTATGTAAACTATGAAAATGCAATAGTCTATTATGAATTCTGAGAAATCAAATGCAACAAGATAAAAACAAAATTCATAAATGTAGAAGGCATACACAAAGGAACGTAAGGTACAAATTTGAGCTTGAATTAGTTGGACTAGGGTGTAGTGCACATTGGACGGTCCTCCATTTTTGTAAGATATGAAAGCATAGTCCTAAGGTCACCAGTCTATAGCTTATTTACTTCTAGGGTCACTATCATAACTTCATCTATTAATGAGAATCTAGTTTCTGTGGTTGAAAAAATTGTAGGGTTTGAATGCATAAATGAAGAAGTAGCCTTAAATCTTCCTCCAATTCATTTCAAATATGTAACCTACAAAACTAACTAATTTTGATAGATGCTAGTGATAAAAAGGTAATGAATTGACAATTTGTTGTAACTCACCACTCAAATATTATCTCCTTGATGGACTAAAGTCATACTCATCACCTTCAATGATCAATTTTTCCTTGACTTGAATTGATTTGAATACCTACAATTGTTAGTACTAATGAACAAAATGCATGTAAAAAATTAACAAAACTTACATAACACATTCACATGATGCTTGAATGATGAAATGCTACAATAATCTTGATAATTTTGCTCCTAACTACTGTTGAATACCTTTAGGATTTACAATTTTTCTCAATAGATTTTCTAGTTGTTTCAAATCGTGAAAATACTTTGTATTTATGTGTAATTCTTCTAATTTCTTAAAAATCAAATGCCAATAGCCAACAATTGAAATTGGAAATTTAAATAATAAAATATTGACACTATAATAAAAAAATTTGGAGCCAAAAGAGGTGGTCTAGGGCATTGGGCACCCTAGACCAAACCCATTCTTCTTAGAGTTCCTCCCAAAACTATTAGAGGAAATATTGAATGCATAATCCCATTTCCCATGTTTGATTTTTCTATTATGATGTTTATAAAATAGGTAATTAAATACAAAATTAGGTTGAAGAACATAAGGGGGAGCTAAAAACAATCTGATATTGTCAATGGTGACATTTTTTTATGCTACATTTAGCCCCCACTTTAGTGGGAGTATGAACTTATGCTCAAACTCACACTAAAATACAAATATGTCAAGATTGGTTCAATTATCCAAATATTGAAGAGAAAGGATGACATTGAATCTAGGGGATGTGCTATCCCCTAGGATCCCATATCATATGGTGATATGAAATACAACATGAAAAATATAAAGTATACATGATGAAGGCACAAGACATAACATAACATAAAGAACAAAAAACAAAACACAATGCAAACAAACATCATGCAAACACAAAGAAGACACACAAACACAAGGTTAGTACTCAAAGGATTCAAGTCGATAAGACAAAGAGACCTTAATCTTAATTTTTTCTTTGAAAACTAAACATCATCTCTTGAATATGATGTTACACAAGGGAATGCTCTCATTAAGACCAACAAGATGCATTACGGTAATTCACCCATGAGCTACATAGATCCAATAGCAAGCAAGTTGTGTTATACTAGGTGTCCATGCAATATGATGGGCTCCACAAGGCTAGTAATTTGTATTATGCTACCTATCTCATTAAACACATGGATTCTCTGGCAAGGAAATTTTGTTATGCTAGGTGGCCATGTTAAAAGATGCTTCACTACTAAACTACATTATTCCAAATCTATGGACTATTTTTTCAATCATGCATCAAGGAGTGCATTAAGTTTAATTTCATGGGGGGCCATATAACATCATAGGGGATGAAATCACCTCAAGGGGTGTAAAAAAATTAACATCATGGGGGACTATTTAATGTCATAGGATGCAAAATCACCTCAAAGGGTGTATAAAGTTTAACATCATGGGAGATAAATATCAAAAGACCACGCCTCACTGGGAATTATAAATAACACCACCACCAAGGTTGCATGTCAATAAATAGATCACAATATGTCAAAGGACATTACTCAATACATGGGAGGTCACACCTTAGGGAGTATCACACATGAAACCACTATTAAGAGAGGAAAAATCATGGAATGAAGGGTCACACATTAGGGAGTACCAAGAATAGTACTACCACAAAGGGGACATAACATGTCATGAAAAGTCATGATTTTAGGGGGTACCAAGCCTAATAACACCAAAAATAAGGCACTAACATATATTGAGGAGACCATGCTTTAGTGAACATATATGTGATATTTCTACTAAAGATAACACACTATGGGAAACAAGGCCACATCAGTAGAGGATGTATAATATCACAACTAAAAAGGGACCAATTTATTTCAATAATAGTAATATGCAAGGTAATATGACCCCCTTAAAATGTTAGTGTACTTGTTACACTAGTATTTAAAGGATATAATGAAGAGGTAAAGGATCCCTTGATTAAGGAATACTCCTTATCTAAGGCTAACTACCCTTGCCCCCCAAGTGTAAGGGCAAAGGCGAGCCTATATGGATTATATCACATTTATCTTTATTGATGAAATATGATTACATAAAATATTTTTGTGCACCATGCATGGTAATGAAATAGTATGACTACCATGTATAACAAGGAGAAAATTTGTAGCTATTTAGTTTACTACCTTATCATACTCATCCATGCAAGGATATTTACCATCTAATATCTTCAAATGGTATTTGTTCCAAGAGAGTGTCAGTTTCATGTTCATTCTTTATGTCACAACCTTGTTTAGCAAGAATTTTAAATCCTTGGCTATAACACTTTTCTAAGTTGATGTGTGTATTTGTCACTTTTTTTTCATAAGATTGAGGATCACTTGTTGGTATGGGATCATCTTGGTTATCATTGGTGTGCCATAGAAAATTGGACCCTCTTGAGAAAAGAGACAATTTCATGCATAATTAGACCCACTTTTGAGTTCCTTCACATCATTTACCCTTCAAAACAACAATTATAGGCCCCTAAGACCCATTATTTTTTATCTAGAGGCATGTTTTACTTGAGAAATCACATAAAACCCAAAAAACATCTAATTATCTCATACCCCGAAAACCCACCTTCAAAAATTAGTAGTGGGACCCATTCACCACCTTGGGCGAATGAGTCCCCTTTGGTGGGACCCATTCGCCAAGGGTGGAGAATGAGTCCCCTTTGAGGGAAAATTCAATTTTGAGCTGGAATTTGATTAATTTAACTTGAATTTCCAGTGAATGTCGGTCTCTTAGGTCTAAATAACAAGAAAATAAGGTGTTTTTGATTATAATTACTCATGTTAAGTCATTTCACACATCATTTTGTCATTTTTCAAGAGCAATTCTTAGAGTCAAGTCTTCCACAACAAGTCTCATTACCAAAATTTGAAGTTTCAGGGTAGCAAACTAGGGTTTTTGTAGGTCTTGAAGCTCACTCTTCTTGTCAAGATCAAACATTGCAAAGGGTTGACAATGGATGCCTATGGTGAATCATGAAGAAATATAGGGTGAGGAGGTGCAACTAGCCACCAAATCACACCTAAGGAATTGGTTTCATATTGATTCCATCTTCCATTTTCACTCTATCTTCATATTAAGGTTTGCATTTTGTTTTTTTATCACTTGCATGTCATTTCATTCCTATTTTTCATGTGTTGTAAGGTTTCTATGGTTGAGATCTTTCTTCATATAAATCATCTTTGCATTTCTTATTCTAGATCAATAGAATAGGACTTTTGTCATATTTCAATTTTTCCTAGTCTTTAACACATCCAAGGCTAGGGTTTATGTAGTTTTTTCTCCATTCAATGTTTAATTACCCAACTATGGGTTTGACCAAGGAAAACCCACCATTAGAAAAAAAAAATTAAGTTGTTTTGTAGGAATTTTATGAGATCTGGAGTTGGGTTTCTGTCAGAAATTGTTGTGCAGGTGTCAAGGTACAGGACAAAACTTTGAAGTTGCCAAAATTTGAAACTAGATTGATTCACCATGCATGACCGTGAATGAGTCCTTCCTGAGGTGCATATTTGAGTCAGATACAAATCCTGCTTCCTGGCTGACAGAAAATAGTTTCTGTGTAGAAAAACCCAAAACTGGGATTAATTTGCCCAAGGTGGCGAATGAGTCCCAATCAGCTCAAATTCAAATTTCATCAGTTTTCTATATTTTTTCAAGTCTTCTCCTATTTCCTAGGTGCACACATTTTGAAATTTGACTTTTTGTTTAGTTTAATTTGCATTTTGGTTCATTCTTTCAAGCTTTTTGCAAACAACATTGTGTTTTCAAACATAGCATAAATCTTAGTTTTGCATTCAAATTCAGTCACATAAATCACTTAATTTCATTTAGATCACTTCATTTAGTTCATATAACATCTCACATAGCATAATTTGAATGAACCCCTTAGCATTTTTGGCCCTACCTCTCTCCTTTTAGGTAAAAAACCCTAGAAGAGTTAGAGAGTGCATTAGAGCCAAAAATCTATGGTTCAATTGGTAAGAGATTTCATATGTAATGATCAAGGAATGAAATTTAAAGCACTTTCCTTGTGTGAGGAAGTAAACATGTCAAGTGGAGGTATGGTAGGTACTATTGATTATTGATAAGGATGAATAGGAAAGGTTGGTAAAAGATAAAGGACAATGTTGGTTTCTATGTTAGGTATTTTTGTATTTAATAATTCATTCATGATTACTTCCTCTTGCCTCAAGATATCCTCATTATGGAAATATGCATTGGTGGATGCAGGAATATGGGTTGAATCATGTTTAAAGGAGAATCATTACCAAACACACAATGTTAAACATCAACCAAATATTTCAAAGAGGACAAAATTTCACCGAAGCATTCAACCATTATGACAAATTTTATGCTTAATAGAAATATGTACTCAGATACATATTGTAATAGTATAGTGGACAAAAAACTAAAAGAAGATCTAGACAGAACATCTTGAGAGGTTATTATCATTAAAATCTAAGCAAAAATAACTTGGTAAGGGGCATGATGCCCCTAGACTAACAAATTATTTTTTTGAATTCAAAATTTAGATATGTTCTATAGTGCTTAAGTATCATATTCTATGACTATTCAAGTCTAATAATAAATTAATTTTTAGAATTTAGAAGAATTGTGATTTTTCAATATGAAATATAATTATTTAAGAAATTTGCACAACTCTTAACCAATAAATGCAATTAGAAATGTAATATTAAAATTGTAAAGTACATAAATTGATTGTGTTGAAAGGTGCAAGACAACTGAGACAGGGGGTGAATTAGTTGTCACCAATCACATCCACAATTCTTCAAAAAATTATAACTTCATATCCACCTTATTCTTTTATTAGGTATGAACATGAAATGAAAATAACAGAAAGCAATATCAACACAAGAAACACCATTGAATTTACTTGGAAAACCCAATAAGGGAAAAACCACAGTGAAGATTAACTCACAATATTAAGTAATAGAAAAATCAATTAAAAAGAGGCTCACTACCAAAGGGCTCACATCCCAAGAAGGACTCATTGTCCGGATACAAGGCTCCTTTCCTATAGATAGGACTCACTATCCAACAAGGAGGCTCACTGCCTATAGATACAAAACATAACACAAAAATCCAACATGACAAGTTACACAAATCCACAGCCTTGATTAGAAGATTGTAGACATCGTCAGCTCACTACTTTTAGGAGTCTAACACATTAAAGTATTGTCGCCTCAATTCACTTTTGCACACTCTTGCTTCTCACACTAGTGGCATGTTTGTTACATTTAATTCTTAACATCTTGACTTGTATTTATACGATCTTCAACCTTAAAAAAATTCTCCAAGGTTAGATACACCCACTTCATATTACAAATTCAAATTAGGTCAGAAACTCAACATTCCCACAGTGGAAGAGAATGGGAGTGGACCAAACCAACACTTAACCAAGACCCAAAACAACATCTTGGATCAATCACATGCTTCCTTAATTGATACTTATCCTTTGCATGACATGTAGACACCAGGTTGGCCAAACCTAATGAAAACACCAATGAAACTTGAAGTACACACTTCCGCAACAAGAAGATAACATGTAGACCACATAACATGCTTCACCATACACTAGAACACATCTCAAATGCCTTTAGATTCATCCACAGAAAATGCAACAACCTTCATACACAAAATACTTTCCATTAGTTCATTCGGACTATACAGACATACATAGTAGTTCTGAAACCAATTTTTTGGAACAAAAAACAATGAACACGTTTGTCAGAATATAGATAACACCATTACAAGCCTTCTTCCATATCTACAATACTATAAACAAACTAGTGGAGGACTGTGGAGCAAAAACATTTCTCCTAGTCCATAGATAACAACTCTGCCAAACCAGTTCACACACTGGTGAACACAACTTTCACTCTCCATCAAACCAGAATCTCTAATCCAAGATATATCACACAAGTATTCCCATAAACAACACTTCAGATCCGCACAAGCATAGGATCAACATAGAAAAAATGTGGAGCATAAAATGGAGCACTTTCTGAACACACACACACAATTCTATCTTCACTATTTCTCAAAAGAACTTGGTAACTCATCATATTAGCACACCTGCAACACCATAAATATAGCTCCATGTACTCACAACATCTCTATAGTATCTCAACTATACATGCACAACTTGCAATCACTTGTTTCCTTTCTCTGCAACAACCTATATTGCGTTGACATCAATGACAACACCAGGTCATATTCATTTATACTTGCAAGAATCTCCCCCTTTCTCATTGATGGCAACACATTATGTGAAAAACCATCAAAGAGAACATCCATTCACAACATCCATTCCATTCTTGCACTCTCCTAATTTATTTTTAGATTAGATAGCCTACACAACATTTCCTATACTCTTTTTTCCTTTCAATATTCTCTCTTTCTCATGACTTTCTCTCCCCCTTTTTCTTTCATAGTTTTTCACATGACTCTCTCTCCCCCTTTGAGATCAATATCAAAGAACATAATTTTGATCACTCCCCCTTAAGAGTGCATCCACATCTCATACTACAACAATGATACTTCCTACTCCCTCTGAGGAGTAGACCCCAATCATCAGTCCAAAAAAATTAAGAATTTGTAGATCCACTAGACTAATGCACCTCCATGTGCACCTAGTTCAAACAAGTAGGGGCAGTAACCCCAACTTCTCCTTGAGATACTCAAAAAGTATCCTTTAAAAGAGCCTTATTAAATATATCAACAATTTGGTCCTTTGTAGGCACATACTCCTGTCTAACTTCATTCTTCAATACCTTTTCTCTCAAGAAATGATATATGATAGATATATGCTTTGTCCTTGAATGCATTACTAGATTTTTTGAAATATTTATTACACTTGTATTATCACAAAAGATAGGGATAGGATCATAACACATCGCTTTGATATCCTTTAATGTTTGCTTCATCCATAATACCTATGTGCAGCAAGATGCTACAACAATGTACTTAGCTTCTACAGTGGATAAGGAAATTGAATCTTGCTTCTTAGTTAGCCATGGAACCAATCTTCCTCCAAGAAAGAATGCTACACCACTTGTACTCTTCTGGTCATCTATACAACTAACCCAATTTGCATCGATGTAAGCACTCAAAGTGAAATCAGTATCCATAGGATACCACATGCCATAATCTGGAGTGCCTTTTAGATATCTAAATATTCAATCATAGTTGTAACATGTGCTTCTTTAGGTTTTTCTTGAAATCTGGCAACCAAACATACTACATGCATGATATTTGGTCTAGTAACAGTAAGATATAACAGTCCACCAATCATAAATTTGTACATGCTCTGATCAACTTTAGGAGATTCATCATCTTTACTCAGTTTACATCCAGTTACCATAGGGGTACAAACCGGTTTGGAGTCATCCATTCCAAATTTCTTCAGCAACTATTTGACATACTTTGATTGTGAAATGAATATTCCCTTATCATTTTGATTCACTTGAAGTCCTAGAAAGAAATTCAACTCACCAATCATATACATCTCAAACTCCTTTTGCGTCTCCTCTACAAATCTCTTACACATACCCTCATTTCCTCTAGAGATAATATCATTAACATACACAACCACTATCAACATTCTATTTCCTTCAACCTTGAAATAGAGATTACAATCTGTGGAGCCTTTCTTGAAGCTTTGTTGTGTCAAATACCTATCCAATCTTGCATACCATGCTCTAGGAGCCTATTTAGGTCCATACAATGCCTTTTTAAACTTACAGACCATGTTTGGTTTATCTAATAACTGAAATCCCTCTAGTTGTTCCATGTACACCTCGTCTTCCAATTATCCATTTAGGAATGTAGACTTAACTTCCATCTGATATACCTTGAAATCTTTATGAGCAGAAAAAGCCAAAAAACATCTAAATGGCCTCCATTCTTTCTGCTGGAGAAAATGTATCCTCAAAGTCTATTCCTTCAACCTTTGAATAACCTTTGCACACACATCTTGCTTTGTTTCTTACAACTTCACCATTCTCATTCAACTTATTCCTGAACACCCATTTTATACCAATTACATTCTTGTTTCCAGTTCTAGGAACTAGTTCCCATGTTTGATTCTTCTCTATCTACTACAACTCCTCTTTCATTGCTCTAATCCAATTCTCATCTTTGCATGCTTCACACACTGGTTTAGGTTCTATTTGGGAAAGTAAACACAAATTTACCTCAGCTACCATCACTTTGCTTCTTGTCTTTACACCTTCACTTTTATCTCCAATTATTTGTTCTTCAGGATGATTCTTTTGTACATACTTTGGGGTCTTAGGAGCATGTTCTGGAGCTTCTTCTTCTTCTTCAATATGTTCTTATTCTTTATTCTCTTCTTGTACTTGTCCGCAGATAGGTTCTTCTTTTTCAACTTCACTTATTTCAACTGGTATGTGCATATCTTCATCAAATTTTACATTTGCACTCTCAACAATCTTCCTTAACCTTTTTTGAAGCATATATAGGCTTTTCTACTAGTCGAATATGCAAGGAAAATACCTTCATCACATCTTGCATCAAACTTTCCAAGGTTCTCATCATCTCTTTTAATATAACATCTACTTCCAAACACCTTAAAATACTTAACAGTAGGAATCTTTCTAGTCCACAACTCATAAGGAGTCTTTGTGTTGTTACCTCTAATCTAAACTATGTTAAGAATATAAACAATAGTGTGGATTGCTTCTCTTCAATATACATCATGTACATTTTTCTCTTTCATCATAGTTCTTGCAGCCTCTTGAACAGTTTAGTTCTTCCTCTCAACAACTCCATTTTGCTAAGGAGTTCCAGGTGCAAAAAAATGTCTTTTATGCCACACTCTTCACAAAATATTAAAATCACTGGAAGTGAATTCTCCACCTCTATCAGTCCTTAAACATTTGATTCTCAAGTTCACTTCATTCTCTACCCTATCCTTGAACACTTTAAATATATCCAGTGTTTGAGCTTTCTCCCTAACAAAAGTAACCCATTTCATTCTAGAATAATCATCAATAAGGAGCATGAAATACTTGTCACCATTAAGACTTCATATTCTTGTGGGACCATAGAGATCTGTATGAACCAATTCTAGCATTCTGGTAGACGATTGTTCTTTTCCTTTAAAGTTACATCTTGTTTGTTCTCCCAATTGACAACTTTTTCAAATAGTATTGGTAGGATTTGTGATTTTAGGAAGATCCCAAACAACTTATCTTGAACTAATCCTGATCAAATTTTCAAAGCTTGCATGTCCCATCCTCTGGTTCCATAGCCCACTTTCATTATCTTGAGATACAAGGAACTGACTATCAACACCCTTAAGCTGATAAATGTTCCCATATGTTCTTCTTCCTACCACAAACACAGTCCCAGACCCTTTTATGATCTCACAGGTGTTATCTTGAAACATAAGCTTGAATCCTTTTCTACACATGTTTTTTCAACACTCAAAATATTATACCTTAAGCCCCTAACATAATAGACATCATCAATATTATGTTTTCCATCAAAACTAATTGTTCCTTTCCTAACAATCTTTGCACCAGAATCATCTCCAAACATGACTAATCCACCATCATACTTTTCAAGTTTATTAAACTTACTTTTTTCTCTAGTCATGTGATTTGAGAAGCCACTATCAATTACCCAATAGTATTCATCTTATCTAGCATGAAAGGCAATAACCAAAGTACCTTCCATCTCTTGGACTTCTCGTTCTCCAGACCACTTTCCCTTGCACATCTTCTAGTTAGTAGATATTGACTTATTCTCTAAGGCTAGAAACAAGCATTCATCATTATCACCCTCAAAATTAGATTCATCTTTAGAAATTCTAGCATCTTCTCTAACACAGTACAATCTCTTGAACTTCTTATCCTTTTTGTCTTTATTTTATCTACTCTTCTTGTGTACAACTCTATTTGGACATCTTGAAGCATAGTGACCAATATTTCCACAACTGAAACATTTAAAAGGGAACATACCTTTGTACTTACCGATACCTTTCTTCAACTTCCTTGTAAAATTTGCTTCCAACTCTTCTCAACCTTCACTATCTGGATCATCTTTTGTCTTAGTGGCTTTGAAGGCAGTTTCTCTTTCTTTTACAAATTTCCTCATTTCAAATTCGGTTAAGGTGCCAAATAGTTGTCCTTTAGCGAACTTCTTAGGATCATACACTTCCCCAATAGCTAAGTCCTTATCACTGTAACTCTCTAGTAGGGTCATCAAAATATTCTCCATTACATCTTCATCTGTTAGGGTACCACCTTGATCTTTTCCTTCATTTCTGCAATATCAACCGGGCTCTGAAAATAGCTTACAATATCTTCATCTTCTTCCATTTTCAAGTTCTCATATCTGCACTTAGTTTTTAGCTTCTTTGACAATTTGACTATCATTTCTTTCATAGATATCTTCCAATTTTTTCAAAACTTCATAAGCAGTGCCCAAAGAAATAACTTTTGTCCACTCAGTCTTAGATAAAGCACTATAGATTGCATGCCTTGCTTTTTCATTTTCCTCATCAACAAAAATATCATCTATAGAAGGACCACTTGTCGATGCAACATACTTTGTCTCAATAGCTTTCCAAGTCTTGTAATCAAGAGAGATCAAGTAACCTCTCATCTGTACTTTCTAGTCACTATAGTCAGATCCATCAAACATAGGGATTAACAATTTGTGTGTCATCGGATCTACCTCAAGCGGTTAAGTTGTTCTCTGAGGAACCAAAGCTCTAATACCAATTGTTGAAAGGTGCAAGACAACTAAAAGGGGGGTGAATCATTTTTCACCAATCACATCCACAATTCTTCAAACAATTATCAACTTCACATCCACTTTATTTTGCTATTAAGTATGAACATGAAATTCAAATAATAGAAAGCAATATCAACACAAGAAACACCAGATTTACGTGGAAAACCCAATAAGGGAAAAACCATGGTGAGGATTAACTCAATATAAAGTAATAGCAAAACTGATTAAAAAGAGGCTCACTACCAAAGAAGGACTCACTGTCCAGATACAAGGCTCACTACCTATAGATAGGACTCATTGTCCAACAAGGAGGCTCACTACCTACAGATACAAAAGATAATAGAAAAATACACTACATAAAATTACACACATCCACAACATTGATCAAAATATTATAGACACCATCAGCTCACTACTTTCAAGGGTCTAACACATTAAAGTACTACTACCTCAATTCACTTTCTCACACTCTTATTTCTCACACTTGTGGCATGTTTGTTACATTTAATTCTTAACATCTTGACTTGTATTTATACCATCTTCAACCTTAGAAACATACTCCAAGCTAAGCTACACACACTTCATATTACAAATTCAAATTAGGTCGACAACTCAACATTCTCGTAGTGGAAGAGAATGAGAGTGGACCAAACCAACACTTAACCAAGACCCAAAACAACATCTCAAATCAATTATGTGCTTCCTCAATTGACACTTATCCTTCGCATGATGTGTAGACACCAGGTCGGCCAAACCTAATTAAAACACCAATGAACTTTGAAGTACACACTTCTGCAATGAGGAGATAACATGTGGACCACATAACATGCTTCACCATACACTAGAACACATCTCAGATACCTTTAGATCCATTTGCAACAAATGCAACGACCTTCATACACATAATACTTTCCATCAGTCCATCTGAACTGTATAGACATACAGAGTAATTCTGAAACCAGTCTTCCAGAACACCAAACTACGAACACCTTTATCAGAACATAGATAACACCATTACAAGCCTTCTTCTAGATCTGCAAGACCATAAACAAACCAGCAGAGGACTGTGAAGGAAAAAAATTTCTCCTAGTTCATATATAACAACTCTGCCAAACTAGATCATACATCAGTGAACACAACTTTCACTCTCCATCAAACCAGAAGCTCTAATCCAATATATATCACCCAATGATTCCCATATACAACAATTCAGATCCGCATAAGCATAGGATCAACACAAAAGAAATGTGGAGCACAAACTAGAGCATATTCTAAACACACACACAATTCTATCTTCACTATTTCTCAAAAGCACTTGGTAACTCATCATATTAGCACACCTGCAACACTATAAAGATAGATCCATGTACTCACAACATCTCTATAGTATCTCAACTATACATGCACAACCTACAATCACTTGTTCCCTTTCTCTACAACAACCTATAATGTGTTGACATCAATGACAACATTAATGACAGCACCACCATATTCATTCATACTTGCAACAAATTGATCCTAAGCTAAAAAATCTAGAAATTGAAATCTTTTTATGTTTTTGCAATAACATTGCACTTTTTTCACATTTTCACTATATGCATATGCTTAAATGAATTTTTTGAACACATTCAAATTTTATTTCAGATTTTATATAACCAAATGTAGATTTACCAATGCAAACATGATCTAAGTCTACTTCACAATGACTCAAATTAACCATATATGTCATTTGGATACAAAATGCAATAATTTTGCACTTTTTCAATAATTTTTATGACAATTAAGTATGCACTAGTGATGAATGCAAATACCCTAAGATCTAATTCAAATTTGAAAATTATATGATTTAGATATTTAGAGGGTTAAAAGTGTAATAAATAATCAAGTTCACCAAAATGTTTGATTGGGAAAAGGGATCTAGGTCGTAAATCACACTTATCCCAATTTGGTTTGAAGGATTTGAAATTATCTTAAATCCACTTGATTACTAAACCTAATAGGAAGAGTCATAATGGTGGATCAGGGATCTAATCCCTATGAATATGAGTGCGATGAGTGATTTGGATGACTATTGATTGAATAATTTTGAATGATACAAT
>VDFB02323565.1:0-21735 GCA_007258455.2 Sequoia sempervirens
TTTTAAACCTTTTTCTCCTATGTGGCCTAACCTATGATGCCAAAGCATAGTCTTCTCTGTAGGAAGTTTTACTTCCATAGAGTTTACATAATTAGGGATATTTCCCTCTTTACCTCCACGAACAACTTTCAGTGACTTTCCAGAGACACTGTTACATTGAACACCCTGTGCATCCAGCTTGTACAAGGTACCAATTCGAGCACCTATAGCCAACACCATTGAACCTCTAGTCATCTTGCAGCCATTTTTAGAGAACGTAACTTGTATTCCAATATTGTTCAGCATAATTACAGACAATAGATTTTGAGCCAGACCTGGTATATGCATAACATTATTGATTCCCTTTACTCTGCCATCAGAGAATTGTATCCTGACTCTTCCACGGCCAACAATCTCCAAAGTTGAATCACTCACCAAGTACACATTTCCACCATCATATTCTTCATACTTTGTGAACCACTCTCTATGAGATGTCATGTGGAACGATGCTCCAGAATCAATCAACAAGACATCATCTGATGCCTGAGTTGCCAAGGCTGCAATGAAAGCATCACCATCACTATGAGAAGAACCATTATCGGAAGAGCCCTTCTTTTTCTCCTCTTTACAATCCTTTCAGACATGACTAGGTTGCCCACAGTTCCAACACTTCACCTTGGACTTCTTGCCGGGAGACTTTGATCTCCCCTCTGATTTTGATTTTGATTTCTTGTCCTTCTTCTTGCCTTTCTCCTTTGACCTTCCTCTGACAGCAAGAGCCTACTTCACCATCTCAAAAGATTTCTTTCTCATTTTTTCTGACAGCAAAGAACCAACAATATCCTCCATCTTGAAACTGGATGTTGTACTCCCAATAGCCATCACTAAATGATCTCATGAGTCTGGAAAAGAACACAATAGTAGCATACAACGATCCTCTTCTTCGGTCTTCACACCAATAGATGTCAATTGAGAAATCATCATGTTAAAAGCGTTCAAATGATCAGCTATAGACCCTCCTTCCCGCATTCTCAAAGAGTATAGTTTCTTCCTTAGGAATAGTTTATTCACCAAGGACTTCCCCTGATAAATAGATGCTAGTCTCTTCCACAAAGAAGATGCAATCTTCTCCTCATGCACATTCAGAAGCATTTAGTTTTCCAAACAGAGCCTTATCAGCCCCTTAGACTTCCTATCTGCAAGGTCCCAATCTTCTTGCTTCATGCCTGTAGGTTTCACTCTAGCCACAACAATCCAAAGATCATGGTCAACAAGAAGATCCTTCATCTTGAGTTTCCACAACTCAAAGTTACTGCCGTTGAATTTCTCTATTTCAAACTTTCCAAATGTACTAGCCATCTTAACCTGTAATTAGAAATTGACAAACTCTACAAGACTCCCATTGAACAGAATTGACAAAAAAAATCCAACATACCCACAAGGATAACACAACTCGCCAGGCTCTAATACCACTTGTAAGGAAAATTAGATGCGGAAACAATTCTCCTAACGTCAATACCTCAGGAAAGGATGTAGATGTACTTTTAAATTTTACAATTACAGTCAAGTTAAGATGCATTAAGAAACAGATTATAGAAACAGAGTTTTGACAATCACATAAGAACACCAGATATATGTGGGAAAACCCTTACGAGAGAAAAACGCACCACACCAAGAGAAATCACTTTGTATTACAGTAATTGAGATTACATACAATTTACAAACTTATCTTTCTGGTGTCATTATACAACAACATTCACCATTTACAAAAATTGCACAAGAACCTTCATAATTACAGTCCACATAATAGAATTCTTCCACTGCTTCAATCACACAACAATCTGTTGAACCAACCAACCATCCAATCCGATCACAATCTGCAATCTCAGAGTATATCCATGGTGTTCCCTGTCTATCGAACTTCCTCATAGAACCATCACAACCGATTGTCTTCCAACTGTTCAGTTTCAGCTTCTCCTATTGGTCCATGAGACTCCACATAGGACAGTCTTACTCAATCAACATAATTCACAATATACTAGCATCTCGGTGAGACACTAACAGTGTCTCGCCGATGCCACATAGACTTCATACCGATGTCGCCAAGAGTCTTTGTTATCGCTAAGATGTTTTATCGAGCTTCATGAGTTATACTGAGTCACCAAGCAGTTGCCCAGACCTATCGCATTTGTCAGGAGATCATAGCGAGTCACCAAAGGTATACCAAAGACACAAGTTATATCGAGCTCCAAAAGATAGTCAGTAAGACATACCGATATCGCCAAGAGGTCTCATAGAGCAACATTAGGTTACACCGAAAGCATACATCTATCGAAAAAACCAAACACCAAGTCACTAAGACTTTACGCCCAACAAGACAAGTCATACCGAGCTTCAATCACTAGTTGGCAAGACTTAAAACCTTTGCCGAGAGGTTTCTCTGAGATCATTTGTTTCACTAAAACTGTCAATAGTCGCCAAGACATACACCCTTCGCTAAGAGAACATACCAAACTCCAAGACTTACCTCGAAGGCTCTTCATCATCTGCAAGACTCATCAAAGTCACTGGGACTTCTTACCAAGACCACCATGTTCCACTGATGACAAACATTTGCTAAGAGCTACACTGAAGACTTCAAAAGATGTTCCTGTCGGCGAGACCTTCAACGTTAGCTGAGATGTCTTCCCGGGATCCTTGAGTTACCCCGATAGCCATCGGCTATTGGAAAGACACCCTTCAGTCACTAAGATGTTTCTTTGACCACTTTGAGTTACTCTGAAGGACGTATGGATGTTTCCCCGTCAGCGTGACCTTCTCCGTTCGCTGGGACTTCTCACCGAGCCATATGTTACGATGAAGAAACCAACAGTATTCCTGTAGGTGAGACATTAGCTTTCGCTAAGACACTTCACTGAGCCGCCGTGTTACACCGAAGATCATGGTCGCCAAGAGTCTCCCCAATACACGATTGAATCGCCTGTCGGCTAGAGGTCTCCCGAGCGCTATGAGGTCATAACGAGTACTCCTTGTCATAGCGATAGACTCCACAGTGTAACCTTTCAGCAAGACTTCTGCAAAGTCACAGCGACCTATGCAAAACATAATGATACACACTGCTTATCGGCCAGACATTGAAGTTGTCACACCGACTTGGCTCTCATGGAGGTTTCAGCCTATATAGTTTGAGACACACATTTCCAACACTAACCTCTATCCAAAAATTAAAAAATACCCAAATTGTATTTATCGAGTTATGCTCTAAACACAGGACTGTTGTCAAGCTATTTCCCCCATGACTACTTTAACTAGTAAAATAGTCTCATTGTTCAGTCCATAAATTTGTTTCTACAAATTGGGCTGGCATGAACTTTAAATGCTTTCTTCACCTTAATGTCTTATAACCCTTGTCCAAAAATCACAAATACCCAAATCATATTTTTTAAGTTATGCTTGAAACATGGGGCTGCTGTCAAACTCCTTCCCCATGGTTGTATTTCATTAATAATAAATATTATTTATAAATAGAGTTAAAAATTTTAAAAATGGCTTGATGTATGTGAAAGGTTGTGTGATAGATGAAGAAATAATAAGGATGTTAAAAATGGAAAAATTAGAAAGGATTTAGATGAATTAAAAGAGTAATTGGTTTAGAATAATAGAATAATGGATTAATTAAATAGACTAATCACTTTTATACATATTTAGAAGAAGAATTACATGATACGTAATGAATCTTGTTAGGAAGATTTCCATTATCACATAAAATATTCACATAGGTTTTTGATAGTGAATAGAACTTGCAACATAAAAATATAGAATAGAAAATAGAGTTATGGTGTATTGTTTAAGAGGAGTCTACCTGACAAGATATCATTATACACTCAATCATGAATTGAACTTAACCATCCATTTCAAAATATTTCAACATTTTGGTTAATCTCCACACTTGTCATTCTTTATTCAATCCTAGCCCACCTGTTGTTATATTCGTAAAACTCCATGCATTTCTAGTTCCTAAATCTCTTGCATCCACACATGGAGTCCCTGGATGAATACAGACAGTTGCTATATGATGTTTACAACTTTTTTGAATATGGTGGGGGAGTGTTATGGATATTTTACTTAGCCAGAATGAAAGATAAGTTTATTTGTTTGTAGTTTGATACTAGGGACAAAATCCGAAAGCCTCTAAGCTTCTATTGGGTTGTGAGCAGTTATGGGGGACACATATGTGATCTTAGCACATATGATCTTTAGAATTGAAGAGAAGAGTCTCTGCAACAAAATTTGCATCTAGTTTCATTGCTATTTTGGGGATTATTTTCATCTATTTCCATTGGTCGTAAACAAGGATCCGTATGATTTTATTTTTTACAATTTTCATTGAGATTAATGGGAGGTGCAATTGAACCCCTAGAATACAAGTTATTCTTTAACACTCTAATAGTTGGTACGTTCTTTTCATTTCTTTCCTTCTTCAAAGATGATCCTAATGTGTGGTCTTCCTACTCCAAAATTCTAGCGGAAGCACAACAAAAAGTTTAATTACTTCTTGGACATACCGAAACACATCTTTACATCTATCATTGGGCTTCCCTATTCAGCGCAGAATCGTTATCTGGCTCGAAGGAGTATCCATCAACGTTGAGGATTTCCTACAACTTAGACATTAGGGGTTTGTGGAAGATTATGTCCTATTCTCCACTCCTCACAATGGAGACTAGCAGCAAATGTTCAATCATTGAAAAATGTCTCGGCCAAGCTTTGAATTACCACCTACTAGATTACAACTTCGAGATTGGACACACCGTTAATGTCTACCCACATTGGATTGAAATTTGTTTGCAAATAAACAATATCAGGTACAATGTGTCTCCATTGGACCTAATATACCATAGGGGTATGGGGATCAAAGATGATTTTCCAAATGAGTAACACTTTCTAACAAATGTCTGTTTGAAATTGGCCCTAAGAATAGATGTGGCATCTATTCTGTTAGCTTGAGTCAATCATCATAGAATCCCATCACAAACACTAGTAAGGGGAGCACGTACTAGGCCACATTCACACCACCCAAGAATGTGGGTCTCCATTAGGAGAAATTTACATAAAAAATGGGCCTCCTAAGGATGACATCATTAACTTTTTAAGTTATCAAAAATAACTAAAAGATGACATAAACCTATACGGTGACATCATCCAAAATAAAAATAAAATTATTTATTTTATAAAATAAAACTTTCTAAAATCTTATAAATTAACTCATGATGGTTAATTTAACTCTACATATCCTATTCTACCTCATTCATCTTTCTAAATACAAAATATTCTTTTTGTTTTTTAGATTTATATTCTTAAGTTCTATTATAGAATTTTTTATATTTTCAAAAAAAAAAAAATTCTTTAAGAAAAAAATATAAAAAACATTTAAAAAAATTTAAAAAATCATAAAAATCATTATGAAGTGCTGCAAAAATAAAAAAAAATCATCCACCCACGCTTGTTGCATGTTGTAGCTCTGCCAAAATCAACTCTTATATTTCCTTGTATTTTTTTGTATTTTGCAGAGATCAAACAAGTGTTGCAAGGTTGGATGATGTAGAGCTCAATCTTAATGTACCTACATTTTGATTAAATTGCAAGGTGGTGTATGATGTTGTGAAATTTCTTAGGGAAATAAATTATTGTGGGTTTTATATCAAATTAGATTGTGGTTCAATATCCACTGAAGGGTTTATAAATTGTGCAGTGGACATGAACCAAATTTTGGGCAACTCTTATACAATGACAAGCAAGGGTTTTTCCATAGATCCTTCAATTTAATGGTCCAACTGTATATATTAGATTTGAGTCGTGGTTTGTTCTTGAAAGCTCCAGAAATTTTAGGCATGAAATTTGGTTCATTTTATTTTTTTATTAGATGGTTCAGAGCTTGTTTGATGAATATTTATGGTGGTTTTAGGGTTATATGCTACCAAGACACTTACTTTGCTAGCTGTTTAGAAGATTTGCTGTTACAAGGGAAGGATTTTCAATAATTTGTTTGTTTTCCATTCTTGGGGTTGGATTATTTTATTGTGTTCATTTTTATCTTCATGGTTTTAGTCTTTTGAAAGCATTTCTACACACTCAATTGATTGAGTTGTGGTCATGAGTTAAGCTCAGGTGGAGTTTTTGTTAATTTATTTTTATAGTGGGAAAGTGTATAGATCTTTGTTGTATTTTTTATAATATTGTAGTCAAGGCCAAGCTTAAATTTATAGGGAAAGAATATATGCAATAACTTTCCAATTTCTTTTCTTGCCTGTGGTTTCATGAATCAGTAAAGTTAACCATATTATGATTGCCATTTTGTGTAATACAAGGTGGTCCTTTACTTTTTTTCTTTTTGTCAAAAATATATGGTCATTCCAAGCATTGAAATATATGGATAATGTACATATTGTGGTTGTATTTTCTATTTGTATGGTTTAGAGTTATTGCTACTCTGTTCAACAACGGTCTTTTGGACTATTTTTATTTGCAATCTTTGACTTCTTCTTCATTTTGTAACTTGGTCTCTGTATGGTAGATAGAAATATATTGATAATGTACATACTTTGGTTTTTATTTTTTATTTGTATGTTTTAGTGTTATTGCTGCTCTCAACAACAGTGTTTTGGACTATTTTTATTTGCAGCTTCTTCATTTTGTAAAATGAAATTTTCTATACAAAAAAATAGATCTCGTCATTCCAATTGTCCCGATCATGCTTGTGATTTCAAATGATCTCAATTTCAATTTCAATTTTAATTATTCAATTCATTATATATAAATCTTATTTTTCAATGGTGACAATTAATTGCACATTTTTAGCATATATATATATATAACTTCAACTTCTATTTCTTATTTTAACATTTTTTTATTTTATTTATTTAATTATGTTTTCTTAATTCAAATTTTTAGGAATAAATGGCACTTAGAAGACCTTCAAGTGAGTTGAAATCCATTGTGATTTACAACACAAAAGATGATGAGGGAAATTGGATTCCAATGACCTTATCTATCAACTCCATGGTTACGATGAGGCCTTTACAGAATGGAAAACATTAGGTTAAAAAAAAAAAATTGATGTCAAATATCATTGGAAAGGAATGATCAAAGAGTTCAAAACAAGTCCAGGTGGTAAAAAGGTATTAGAGGTTTAAATTGCACATGTTTATGCCAAGAAAGAGATGTTGAAAGAATCAACTGCAGAAAAAATAGACTTCTTTCGATTTGGCTCTAATTGCATGAGTAAGAAATATTTTTGTACTAAAGTGAGAATGCTTTATAAATTGTTTATTTTAGTGCAATGCCATTTTTTATATTAAACAATTTTTTTACTACTAATGAACATTCCATTCTTATAGGCTTCTATATTTCAAATTGGGAGGAGTGGGAACCTATTGAGTCAATTACAAGTACCTTCCAAGCTATTCATTTTGAAGTTGGAGAAATTATTTATGTTGGAAAGGACTCCACATGGTTGATCAAACAAGGGATATGGTTGTATAAATATACATATATCCTTCCAAGAACAGGTGCAACATATGGAAAACTTGATGAGATTCCATTACCAATGCTTGATTCACTTGGATGGCCAAATATAGATCCTTCAACCATAGCTTCCTATTGCTACAAGAATTTTGAAGAGGTGCAAGCAGGTATGAAGTTAAAAGGAGGAAATCATGTACACATTAGTGTATTCATGCCAATCAACATTTTCTATCATATGTTCAAAACTAAGTCATCCATTCGGAGAACTAAAAAACCATATAGTATTCAATCACCTTCGGATAGATTTCTCAAGTCTTTATTTTGTTTCGAGTGGGACAAAATAATACACTATGAAAATGGTGAAGAAATAGAATGTAGATTGTCTCATGACACAATTTCTTTCAAGTAAATTTTTGTGTTTATTTTTTAGTAATTCTATTACTTATGATGTTTAATAGTTTCTATATAAAAATAGTTACATAGTTTAATATATTACTCAGGTATTGGATTTCAGGACAGATTTTATACATGAGATTCCAATTTCGAAGGTGGAGACATGTTCACCAATTGGGACAATGGACATGGATTCCAAATGACCAAGATGAAAATGATGGAACCCATTCTCCAAAAGTATCATTTGAAATTTTGATGAATAAATTCCTTTTAGAAGTTTATCAATGGAAGAAAATTGGACATTGTTTGAAATAAGAAAATATTTGGAAATGGATGAAGAGCTCGGTGATTTCATATTTTTGCATAATGGAAATAAGGCAGATTGGGTTTTTGTCATTATATATCTAGTTTTTTCAGTATTTTATTTCTTCATTGTGATGTATATGAATATAAATTTTATTAAATTTGAAGTACAAGGAACTAAAATCATTATTTTCTTCTAAACTTTCAGGTTGGCAAGGATCAAGAAAATATTATTCTTTGCAAGGATTGTCTTCCTCTTGCAACATTAGAAATCAAAGAAAATTAGGAATAATTTCATGAAAGATTCACTATTAGACTTTTTAAATTTCTTTAGGATTTGAGTATTTCATAGTTTTAGTCTTATCAAGTCAAAGCATTCACTAATCATCATTCCAATGTAAATGAATTGGTCTATACATGTGATGTGAAGCATCCAATATTTATAAAACACTATGTAATCATACATTTATTTGCATATAATATAGTATAATGTTTTTTCTTCATGTCATTTCTCAATGAGCAAGATTGAATTTTGTCATTATATGTACTATGGTGATATTGAACTTTAAAATCCTTTATGAATTTGGAATTTACAAATTCTTCCTTAAGCATAATTTTCATAGCATCATGCATAAGTTTAAATCAATACATTTCATTATCATTATTGTTCTTATTATAGTATTGTACACTGATAAAATTTTGTTGCAAAAAAACACAAAATGGTTTAAATGGTTTTAGTGGTAGCTTCAAACTTACTATTATTTTTTGCTACAATTAAAACACAGCTCATTGATTTTTAGCTGCAATTAAAGCACAACTCATTTATTTCTGATTAATGTTTTCACAATCCTAAAGGGAAAAATTCAGAGGTATTTCTACTAATAGTGTTTCAAGTCAACATAAGCAAAGTGAGAATTTTTAAAGAACTATTTAGTACATTAGATGAATCATACTTGTACAGATGCTTACTTATACTATCACTGTCAAAATATATGCCATTTTCAAAATCTTTCATCTTCATAAGAGACGTTTCATTTTCCACCAAAGCAATGTTTCTTCTAGTTGTATTGGCTAACATCAGAAATTCTATCTTGGCTTGCATATTCTCTTTCTATTGTTCTTATGTATGTGGTGTTAGCAATGCAAGTGACTTATGGGGTGTTAGTAGTGCAAGTGACTTATTGATAGGCTGCAATCGTTGTATGTAAAATCACATAGAGGGAGGGAATTTTGTTTGGTCTTCTGACCAAAGATGATAGAAATGAGGATTTGTTTCCAACCATCTACTAAAACTAATAGCTATGGCGTAGCAGTTTCTTGCAATTGTAAAGACAGTGGATGAAGAAAATGTGATTGCAATAACATTAAGTAGTTTGCTACCCCCTTTTAAGACCTTTGTAACCACTTACAATGTTACTAATAGAGCTTCAACCCTTGATGCTATGACCGGCATATTGTTATGCTAACTATCCTTTATTGACATATGTCTTGACACTCTATGGTATCTAAATCCTATAGGTCTCTACTCTCATGGTGACGATGTTTGGATTTCTTGTTGACCTTCTTACCACTATCTTACTCTAAATTCATTGTCCCATCATTGCCTAGGGTGTTAGAGACCTTTTCTCTCTATTGAATGCTTCACTGTCAAACAATCTTGTATGACTGTCAAACGGTCTTGTATGATTGTCAAATAGTCTTGTATGACTGGACCAAACTTGTTTTGTATCACAATGGCAATAAAATATGTTTATTTAGCAAAACCCTAAAGCCTATTAGATTTTTTCAATTCTTTTTTCTGTTCTCACAGTCCTAGAGTCTGTTTAAACTCTCTTTGATCCATACTTCAGTCAAATCTATTGAGTCAAACCTACCCTATCTAAGACTCCTTGAGAAACTCCTTGAGTGTGTTGAGGAAGAGAGTCCTTGTAGTCTTTGACTTGCTTTACTTTGCATGTCCTAATTTGACTCCTAGATGCTTTTAACTACTATCAAATACCTCCTTGATAGGTGGGTGGTTTTCAACTATCATAATATCTCCAAAACAAACTCTAGAAAGCTCTTAAATCTTCTACACAATGATAGGGCATGTGACCCTAATGAGTTTTGGTGCAGGAGGACCTTGGGATTTCATGCCTCCATGAGGTAATTTTGTTAAATTATGCTTCAACATTGTGTCTTTGATGTAATAAGGTCAATTAATACCATTTTATATGTTTTTGAGTCAGTATTAGGTTGTTAGGTGGTCTATGAAGTCATAATGCAAAAGTTGCCACATTGTTGTCAAAATTGTCAAAGTTGTTATGACAACTTTTTGAAAATGTTGTAAAAGGTAGTTGTGGGTCGGTTGATGGTGAAAAAATAACTGTAGGGGCATAAATAATACTTTTAATCACAAATTCCAAGGTGGGGAAGAGTTGGAATTAAGAAAACAACAAATTTGCATGCTCAAAACTATGCTTTTCTTTTAGTTCTGACTGTTCTTTCATTTGGCACAGCCTTGTACTATATAGTATGACCATAAAATTTATTGGAAAATTTGAATAACATTATTATCTTTCTATTTCTTTTGGTTTGAGTGAATTTCATTATGTTTTTCAAAAGTTATGATCAAATTACTGTTGCCATTTCTAGATTTTCACTGTAACAATCAAATTGTTTTGCTTAGTACAACCTGGTATGGTATAATACATGCCTAAAAATAATTGGAAAATATGAATACATGAATCTAGTTTCATTTTCTTTTTTTTTGGTTCATTTTCATCAAGTTTTGAATGAGTTATGGTTATTTTATGGACTGCAATTTTCCAGATTTCTTTGTAACAATCATGTAGCAGCATATTGTACAACTTTTTATAGACGAATCGTGATCTAAAACTTACATTTTTGGATAGAGGGGAGAGTTATATTTAATTTGGAAGTGGTTAGAGGCCGATCCATTAATTTTTAAGGAAGATATGCTAATTTTGGTGAAAACTACCATAACCCTATCCTAGGGTAACTCGAGAGCAATAAAACTTCATATCTTGCATTTTAACAAATGGGTTCTCCTAATTTTGGGTTTGTAAGACTATTTTGAAGTTTTCTTCAAGGTTCTCCAAGTGGATAGTTTTGGTGAAGAGTTTTGGGCAAAATATTTGATGCCCTAGGCTGAAATCAATGTTTTTGGAGCAAGTAAAGAGGCTAGAGGTAAGGGTTTTGTAAAAACCATAAGAAGAACCTTGGGAAATGAATCTTTAAGCATGTGCAGACCTGTTGAAACATGTATGACTCATTTTGAATGTTGATAGGTAGTGGAATCATGATAACCAATAAGCACCCTCCCTTGGCATAGTAAAAGTTACCTAAACTGTGATTTTGTGTTTTAATAGTTTTGTGCTCATAATCATTGTATGAAAAGATGTGATACAATTACTTGTGTCTAATTTATTGTGTTGACATGATAATTTAAAGTTTGGAAAATCTTTGTAAGAGTGTTAAAGAGATACTGAAGCCTAGAACATGGATGTTTGAAGAAAGTTGTAACCTTGTTGTTTGGATGAATAGATTGCGAAGTTTATATTGAATTTGTTGATCAGGAAGAATGATGATATTGACATTGGTTAAGTCTCAAGTGTTGGACCTCTAATTTGGTCTACAATCAACAGCATTTGGTTGAGTTTTGGCCTCGTTAATGAGGTAAAGCATTGGCATTGCCTCTAAACTTGAAGAATTTGTTTTATGAACCTAACATTGGTGTGTCTTGCCTATTATAGCTAACATGCATATGGAAAGAAATCATCTATGTATAGAGGGGATTCCTAAAAGAAAACTCAAGTCAGGCTCTAAACAAAGCAAAAATCCAAAATAGTAGGTCATGGCAAAATACAAATAACAGAATGCTAAAAGTGCAACAAAATTTGATTTTTCCAACATAATTATGGGTTTCATATTCAGTAGGGTGTCTTTGACAATCAAAAAAGTAGTGATCCTAATTCAACCCTTTTAGCAAATTTCCTATCAATCTTTGTCAAGAGTGACTGAATTCTAAAGAATTTTCATCAAATATCAGTAGCAGATTTAGTTTGGGAATTTCCATTATATCAAGAGTGAATTTTATCATTGAAGAGGTCTTTTATTGTGACTTAGAATAGTATTCATTAAAAATTTGAACTTCTACAGTAGTGTTTATCATCAAAAAGACCTAAGATCAATAGGATTTTGTCATCATTTCAACCAAGTTTTCAGAAATATGACAATAGTCTTTCAAACATGTATAACAACTATGTGCCATGTCTTTGGTTTCAGCCATACATCTGCAAGGTTAAAACATTTGCAATAAGCATATTTTTTAGTGGCAGTAACCCATTAAAGGGTATGGAAATCCATTAAATATTATATTATTCTCTTCTTCTCTTTCATCTTGCATTGGCTTCTCTTATAACATCATCAATACTATTCATACTTGTAAGTTTTTTCTTTTGGTTAAGTCTATAAAGCATGCGCCTATAGAACCAATGACTCATTTGGATCAATGGGTTAGATGGTATTGATCCTCCACCATGTTGAGTAGACCTATGATAAGCAGTCCTTGCTAGCTTATGAGGCTTCTCCATTCCCTATGTATTCCAAATACTCAAGCTTCCATACTCTTTAGCAAACCAAGGACCATGTGCATAGAGAATGTGTTGAAAAACACCAAGGGAAAAGAAAATAATTAGAACTTAATATAAATTACAATAGATTATTTATATAAAACATATAATAAATTAAAAAATCATATGAATTCTTACTGTGTAATGAGTGATTTCATTTTCTCCCCATGCTAGAAGAAAAGCCTTTGTAAACTTTGTTATAGCTTCAATAAATTGTGTATCATCACCTTCAATGAATCTTTCCTTGTTCATCAAAGGGAACAAAGATGATAATGAATTATGTGCCTTTATTTTCCTTAGCTGAGAGGAATCTTTTTCATTTCAATCATCCTCTGCACTGATCAGATCCTTATATATTTCCCATTGACCCCTTCTACTTTTTTGGTAGTCTAACTTTTTAATAAAATGTCGAGCCTTATCACCTCCCATTGATGGCTTTGATGGAACATTACCATGAGCCCCTAAACGTTTCATATATTTTTCAATATGAACATTACCTCCATGTAGCCTTGCATCTGACAATACCCTTCAATTTATTTAATGGATATTTTTGCCTCCTCTTTTGGTTTTTTGTTCCATGCAAATAAAATTGATAAATAAATGTTCAAGTTTATCAATTATTCTTACAAAAGCATCAAGAGTGCATATGTGTACTCTTTTGAGTGGGATTTGGAGAATTGGATTTAAATTTGGATCAACTTCATCTCTATTAGGGTGTAATCCTTGGTCACAACTTAATATACCTTTACAAAATCTTCCATTTAATTATTTTGACTTGTCTCAAGAATGCATGCAATAAATGCAACTATGCTTTACATTTGCTCCATGAATAATATTATACATGAATTTCAATGTTTTCAAATCAACAACGATATGCCATTCAACATTATATGATCCATACCCATCAACATGCAATTTCTCTCCCATCATATGAGAGGAAATCATGGATGGTAACTCAGTTTGCTCAAAAACCCATTTTAGATCTTCATAACATTCCTTGTTTACTCTAAATAGGCCAAGCCACCAAATGCGATTCTCTGATTGTACAAGAAAATATGTTTCATCAATAACATGAATATTTGGATTTAATGCTCTATTCATTAGGGTAATTGAAACTCTTTCATACTTGACATTGTTTATCAATTCCATCTCATCTAATTTTAGGACAAATACAAGTTTTCCATTTGCCTCCACTAAAATATCATAATACCTTACTATAGCTTGTAAAAAAAATTCAGCTTCAAACCAAACATTGTTTGTTGGATTTAAAGTAATTGAGACTTCCCTTCCAATATGTGTTTGTCATTTCCTTTGATAATTATCCTTTGATGCTTGGATGTGAAACATATTTCCAACAAAATCTTGAACTTCTTTGTCCCTATTAGACTATTCCACTTTAACATGAGATGAGTGAGGCAAAAATACCTTAGTAATCCCAACATTTAATATTCCAATCTGTAATGCTTTAAAAATTTCTTCATATCCCCTCCTACTAATTATTGCATTGTTACATGCTCCTCATACATCATTAACATTAATTGAACATGATAAGTCTTTTATTATCTCATCAACCAAAGCTTTTCTTAATGTAGCACATTGAGGTTGATGAAGCATTACCAATATCTCATCTTTTTAAAATAAACTCTTCATAAGTGAGGCTAAGTTATGGCTTCTATCTATAGTTCTCTCAATTTTTGTAGAATCAATTATACTTTTCATAGCTTGAACTGATCTCTTTTTGAAACCACTGCTTGAAGATACTAGAGACACAATATTATTTAACTTTTTGATTCTCATCCTTCCTCCTAGAGGAGTTATCTTCATTTTTCTAATAGTTTTATTGAGAGCTTCAACTTTGAACTTCAAATCCTTATTTTCCTTCTCCAATAATGAGATTTATTGAACCATTGTATTTCAAACTTTCCAATGATCAATAGACTCATGTTCTAACCTCTTGTTCACTTCAACTAAATTAGAGACTGTAATATCCATTTAATGCATCTTATTTTCTACAAAAAATATTTTTTTCTCATTATTTTCTTTGTTTCCTTCAAGCCTCTTGCAGTACCCTAACAATCCACTTTCCCCATTGCATGCAAATTTCATAAGCCTAGTAATAGTATCAAACTTAGGATAATCATTATTTTTAAGATCAAGAGGATATAAATTTCCCTTAGCCCATATATCTATATGTTTTTTTCCCAATATTCTCAAATTGTTTTCATCTACATTATAATTCTTCACTGTATTTCATTTCTGATATGGATGCATTTCTTCATCCAACTCCACACACAACATATATGAATTCTTCTTCATTTTTCACTTCTTTAAAATTGTATCTGCTTATTATACAACAAAAAATATTTCAATCATTCTATGACATATCATATAGAGATTATTCTAAAGAATTTGTATTGAAATTATTTTGAAAAAGATTGAAGAAATTGTAATGAAATTATTCAAAATACTCTTAAAAATTCAAGCAAAATAATTATTAAAAAGAAAAGAAAAATCTTGCTCACCTTTTTGTTTTCTAATTTGTTTGTACTTTATCCAAATAATTAGAACAAGATTGTTTTAAAAGTTTAAATAAATGGATATTTTAAATTCAACCTCAAATTTTTCCCTCTACAAATTCTTCCCTCCACAATTTGACATCAAATTTTTCCCTCAATTTTTTCTCTCCACTTATTTAAATTTTATATAGTTCAAAAACTTCATCATAAATCTAAGTATATTTAAATTTTAAAAAATATATCTAAATATGGTACAAATTTTTCACATCAAAATTTTCCCTCAATTTTTTCTCTCTATTTATTTAAATTTTATATAGTTCAAAAATTTCATCATAAATCTAAGTATATTTAAAACTATTATATTGATATTTTAAAAAATATATCTAAATATGGTACAAATTCTTCCCTCCACAATTCAACATCAACTTTTTCCCTCAATTTTTTCTCTCCACTTATTTAAATTTTAGATAGTTCAAAAACTTCATCATAAATCTAAGTATATTTAAAACTAGTATATTTATATTTTAAAAAATATATCTAAATATGGCAGAGACATCTTCTCAAGTTTTGTCCATGCTTTTTGTTTTCCTTTGCTTTTCTAATTTTTTTATTTTTATTTTTTCCACTTTCAAATTTTGTTTCCATTAGTTTCATATTTTTTAAATTTTCTCCACTTTTTTGCTTCAACCATTTCTAATTTCTTTTTTGGCTTTTTTTTAATTTTTTTTTTTTCTAATTTTGTTTTTGGTTTTTGGTTTTTTATTTTTTTCTATATATTTACACAAACAAAATGAGTGCTCTCATCTCCACCTGTAGAATGTCTATCGACATATTTATTAAACTTGTTATAAACATATTTAAAATAATAAATCTAAATCTATAATATGAAATTTGATTTAATATATAAAATTTATATAAAATAAAATATTAAGTATGAAAAAAATATACTTTACCACTATTTAGGTTGAGAGGTGCTCTACAATCTTCGTGTAAATATATAGCAACAATAAAATTATAAAAAAAAAATGGAGTAAAAAACCAAAAGAAACTAAAAATTGTTCTCATAAAAACTACTAACCAAATAATTTGGAATAAATTAAAAAAAAAACCAAAAAATAAATTAGACAAAATAAAATAAAAATAAAAAATTAATTGGAAATGTTGGAAGGAGAAAAAGTTGGAGAAAATTACGAAACTATGGAAAAAATAATTGGAAAAATTAAAAATTAAAAACAAAAAAAAATTGCAAAAGAAAGAAAATGAGAAAATCAAAGAGACTATGGAAAAAAAGATATCCCTCAGCATACTTTTTTAAATATAAATATACTATTATAAAACCTATAAACGTGTTTATTTAAATAAACATACATAACATAATAAATCTAAATCTATGAAATCATATATATATATAATAAAATATTAAATAAAAAATAAAATATCTAAAGTTACTTTTACTTTGCCACTTTTTAAATATAAACAAATAATTTAAATAAACAAATAATCAAGAAAAGAAAGTGAACTTGACTTTTTTAATAAATTATAATAGAAATATAAGTTACCAAACTTGAGTTTAAGAGTTTTTAAATAAAAAATAAATAATGAAGAAAGTGAACTTGAGCTTTTTAATAAATTATAATAGAAATATATGCTACCACTTTTAAAAAATCATGGATTTTAGTTTTTTAAGGAATTATAATAGAAACGTGTGTCCCCACTTAACTCAGTAGTTAAGTAATTCATATTTTTAATATTTTAATTTGTATTATATGAGATCATTTTTTTTTTTTTTAGAGTTCCTTAGGAAGCCCATTTTTTATATAAATTTCCCCTAATGATGGTTTCCGCTACAACTACATCCATAGTCAAGATCAACCACTGGGGTTTTGAGTAGTCAGTCATCAACTATAGCGAAGCAAAGATAGACTAGACTTTGTATGATTGCACCAATGGAAAGGCGGTCTTTAACAATGGGCCTCAAAAGTTTTCCGTGTTGGGCCGCAAACCATGGTTCATGGACATGTATTTCAAGGCTTCCAGAGCTTTCACCGAGGGAGGAGGGGTGGTCTTTTCCAACAGAAATTATGGAAATCATATAACATGAAAACTCAACAAGGATTTGGAAGGACAAACATTGAAATAGATTATTAAAGCTTCTGGCTGGTTAACCTATTGGCCAAATACGCACCACAATCAGTATTCAGATACTAAACACCATGATTTTCGTCAAGAATTTGATCTTACATTGTCACAATATTCTTTAGGAAATAGTTAGACAATTATGTAAATGTTTTGTTTTTTCTGTATAGATTTTCTTCAATTTATTTATATTAAACATTTTTATGAATAAAGATAATGACATTCATTACATTATCAGTGTGAATAAAAACAATTTCATATACTCTGCCTCTTCGATTATAGTTTAATTCGGTGGTAATTATTTTTTGGTCATTTTATATCAGTATATTTATATTCAACATTTTTTCCAATAAAGATAATGGCATTCATTGCATTTTTAGTGTGAACAAAAATAGTTTCATATTCTGTGCCTCTTTGTTTACAGTTTAATTCGGTGGTTCTAGTGATTATATTATTTCTATTTATTTTGTTATATGCAAATAGTTTGCTCCTTGGAAACGATGCAACCAGAGAGGAAAAAGGTTTTAGTGCTTTAATTTTTCAAATCTAATTTTCACTAGTTTTTCTCTTTTCACTGATCGACCAATCATATTTTCGGTGGGGTTTTTGGTTTTTTTCATTTACAAATTTGAAGGAAAATATCACTCTCCTTTTTCTTTTTTCACTAATTGACCAATATATTTTTGGTGGAGTTTTTTGGCTTTTTTCATTCACAAATTTGAAGGAAAATACCTTGTGGCGAATGAAAAGTGAGCAAAAAGAATTTTTTTGATGAATTTCTAATATTTATGGAACTATGGGCACGTATGGAGGCATGTGTCAACAACCCCAAGATGTAGCTAAAAGTGTCATAGATGTCCATTGAATGCTAGTTGTATATCCACTTGCCACTTGTCTTTACCACAAATGGCTCTAGCAGCTTCTCTATTGAAATCATTATTCATGAAATATATTTCTTTCAATGTTTTCTAAGATTTTAATCGTGATCCAAAATCCCTGATATGCTCTACGTGAAAGATTCAAGGATCTCACTAGACAGGCATCAAGATAATTTTTGCAATAGAAGTGGCTCTAAGACCAAAAATTGAGTTGCTAATGATAGGCATGACAATAGAGCGATATATAATGCATACAGTTGTGGCCTACACAAATGGTACGCCATATATTCTTCCCTAGAAAGATATAGAAGTGCATTGACATTTTATTAACATTTGGGATCATTTGAACAAAGTAGGGGGGCACAATATGGATCCATTTGTAGGTGTTGTGTCATAGTAAAAACCTCATCTTTTTATTGCTTGTTGTGTGACTAATTAAATTTTACTTACATAGAAAATTTCAGACATTGTTGAATACTATGGATAAAATTGACATAAAGGTCTTAAAATTTTGGTACAATATAATATAAATTTAAATACTCTGATTCGTATCAAAAAAATTAGCCGTGTTGATTTAAGAACACAACATAAATGGAAAAGAAAATAATCATGTGTACAAATGATCTATAAAGATCTAAGAAATTCACCAAAAATGTTATAGACTATATAGTGTCCCTCTGTTAGTGTTGTGTTTTGTTGTACGTTTTACTTTGAGGTTAGGTATTGCTTGGATTTGTATTTGTTTGAGTTAATTGTTGATTAATATTTTTGTTTGATTATTTCATTAAAATAAAGGATATTGAAATTAAAAAGGTTTTGGAATAATTAAAATAAAATAAAAATTATATAATAAAAGTATAAATTAAATAAAATATTATTAAAAGAAATTCTTAGCCTTCTTTTGTACTCAATATTTTTGGGTATCCAGCTAGTAAATTAGTCTAATTGTTCAGTCCATAACTTTGTTTCTACAAACTAGGTTGGCTAGAAATTTAATGGGTTTTTGCACTTTGACGTCTTCTAACTTTTGTTCACAAATTTTAAATACCCAAATCATATTTTTTGAGTAATGCTAAAAATACATGGTTGTCAAATTGTTTCCCCCATGACTATTTTAACCAATAAAATAGTCTCATTGCGCAGTCCATAAATCTATTTCTACAAATTGGGTTAGCTTGAATTTTAAAGGGTTTCTTCGAATTAATGTCTTCTAATTTTTGTCCAAAAATTACAAATACCCACATCATATTTTTTGAGTTATGCTTGAAACATGTAGTTGTTAAGTTTCTTCCCCATGGCTGTATTTCATTAATAATAAATATAATTTATAAATAGGGTTAAAAGTTAAATAATGGCTTGTTCGTATGTGAAAGGTTGCGTGGTAGATGAAATAATAACAATGTTAAAAATAGAAAAATTAGGAATGATTTAGATAAATTAATAGAATAATTGGTTTAAATTAATAGAATAATTGTTGAATTAAATAGACTAATCACTTATATATATTACAGAATAAGAATTACATAACACTTTATGAATCTTGTAAGGAAGATTTCCATTATCACTTAAAATATTCATATAGGTTCTTGATAGTGAATAAAACTTGCAAAATAAAAATATAGAATAGAAAATAGTGCCAAGCTCTATTGTTTAAGAGGAGTCTACCTAACAAGATATTATTATACACTCAATCATGACTTGAATTTAACCATCTATTTCAAAATATATCTCAACATTCTAGTTAATCTCCACACTTGTTATTCATGATTCAATCCTAGCCCACTTGTTCTTACATTCGTAAAACTCCATGCATTTGTAGTTCCTAAATCTCTCGTGTCCATACATGGAGTCGCTGGATGAATACAGACAGTCGCTATATGATGTTTATAACTTTTTTGAATACGGTGAGGGAGAGCCATGGATATTTTACTCAACCACAACGAAAGATGAGTTCATTATTTGTTTGCAGTTTGATACTAAGGAAAAAATTTGAATGCCTCTGAGCCTTCGTTGGGCTGTGAGTAGTTGTGGGGGATGCATATATGATCTTGTCACATATGATCTTCAGAATCAAAGAGAAGAGTTGCTGCAACAAAATTTGCATTTGGCTTCATTACTGTTTTGGGGATTATTTTCATCTCTTTCCTTTGGCTGTAAAGAAGGATTCGTACGATTTTATTTTTTACAATTTTTATTAGGATGAAGAGGCGTAATTAAACCCCTAGAATAAAATTTATTCCTTAACACTCTAATTGTTGGTACATTCTCTTCATTTCTTTCCTTCTCCAAAGACGATCCTAATGTGTGGTCTTCCTACTCCATAATTCTGGTGGAAGTACAACAAAAAGTTTAATTAATTCTTGGACATACTGAAACACATCTTTACATCTATCATTGGGCTTCCCTATTTAGTGCAGAATCGTTATCTGGCTCAAAGGAGTATCCATCAATGTTGAGGATTTCCTACAACTTAGACATTAAGGGTTTGTGGAAGATTATGTCTTATTCTCCACTCCTCACAATGGAGACTAGCAACAAATGTCTGATCGTTGAAAAACGTCTCGGCCAAGCTTTGAATTACCACCTACTAGATTGCAGCTTTGAGATTGGACACGCTGTCAATGTCCACCCACATTGGATTGAAATTTGTTTGCAAATGAACAATATCAAGTGTGATGTGTCTCCATTGGACCCAATATACCATAGGAGTATGGGGATCAAAAATAATTTTCCAAATGAGTGGCACTTTCTAACGAAAGTTTGTTTAAAAATTGGCCCTAAGAATAGATATGGCATCTATTCTATTAGCTTGAGTCAATCATCATATAATCTCATCACATATATTGGTAAGGGGATCATGTACCGGGCCACATTCACACCACCCAAGAAAGTGGGTCTCATGGTTTTCGCTACAACTACATCCACATTCAAGATCAACCATTGGGGTTTGGAGCAGTCAGTCATCAACTATAGCGAAGCAAAGATAGACTAAACTCTATATGATGGCAACACTGGAAAGGTGGTCTTTAACAATGGGTTTCCAAAGTTTTCTATGTTGGGCTGCAAACCATGGTTCATGGACAGGTATTTCAAGGCTTCTAGAGCTTTCACCGAGGGAGGATGGGTTGTCTTTGCCAATGAGAATTATGGAAATCCAATAACATAGAAGCTCAATAGGGATTTGGAGGGACATACGTTGAAATGGATTATTAAAGTTTCCATCTGATTAACTTATTAGGCAAATATGCACCGCAATTGGTATTCAGAGACTAAACACCATGATTTTCATTAAGAATTTGATCTTACATTGCCACAATCTTCTTTAAGAAATAGTTAGACAATTATGTAAATGTTTTTTTTTTTTTTGATTTG